>NIVC01002686.1:0-149835 GCA_002269645.1 Macrostomum lignano | reverse complement strand
CTACTACTACTACTACTACTACTACACTACTAACTACTACTACTACTACTATACTACTACTACTACTACTACTAACTACTACTACTACTACTACTACTACTACTACTACTACTACTACTACTACTAACTACTACTACTACTACTACTACTACTACTACTACAACTACTACCTACTACTACTAACTACTACTACTACTACTACCTAACTACTACTACTACTACTACTACTACTACTTACTACTACTACTACTACTACTACTACTACTACTACTACTACTACTACTACTACTACTACTACGACATGTTCGAGCTACGCTAGATTTTCAATCACTTACATCAGCTGTTGCTTTTCCAGGTCAAGCAGAAAGCATTAGCCTGCAAGCCGCCCTCTAACAGCTTCAGCTGCAGCCGTAGATAGCGCAATGAATTCGCACGCCCAGCAGGCGGCGCCCTATCACGAGCGCCAGCGACTATTATTATGCGCGGTGCACGCGCTAATAATCTTCTGCAACGGCCAGAGTTCACTCAGAGCCAGTTTGACCAGCTGTGCCAGTCTTTGTCGCCGCAACAGGTCAGGTTATTAGCTTGCTTATCGCCCTTACTGACTCAGGTTACCGTGTGCACTGCTTAGATACCTATCTATGCCTACATGGGTCACTAACCTATGCTCATTCAATATCCTTTAATATAATATCATTATTAAAAGTACACCCGTCGCCGGGCCCGCTATCTCTCCCGACAGACCTGGCTGCTAAATCCTCATCGGAATCCCCTCGGCCTTGGCAACTACGACGCTAACGTGTTGGACGCCGCCTTGCAGAGCCGCGGCCTTCGCCTAGTCTGGTTCGACCGGCGCAAACCGTCGCCTGCCTGCTGCCCGACAGAATCGAAGGCTTCCTAATCAATTACCAATCGGCTGCCTGCTCCGTGCTGCCGATAATCCGCTCCCGCCATTGGGTGGCGCTCCGGCGCTGCGGCCCGAACAATGAGTATCATAATCTGGATTCCAAAATGGCCGAGCCCAGCCTCATTGGTTCAGGACAGCCTGCCGATCTGCTGCACTATCTGCAGGCCAGGCTGGATGCCGACGCCAGTCTGCAGATTCTCCCGGTTGTACTGCCCGAGGTGGCCGACTCTGGCGACTGGCAGCTGGCGCAACCGGCGTCTGATGAATGATAGAGGTTGATTAATTAATTTATATGCGATGTTTACCTCTTGCTGCTCTCTACTACATAGCTAAGGATCAGTGGTATGGCCAGTATTTTCCTTAATATTTCCTTAAGTAGATTGTAAAAATATTGTTGAGTAGATTGTAGAGATTGTTGAATAGATTGTACGGAGATTGTTGAGTAGATTGTACGGAGATTGTTGAGTAGATTGTACGGAGATTGTTGAATAGATTGTACGGAGATTGTTGAGTAGATTGCAGGTAAGATTGTTGAGTAGATTGTAGAGATTGTTGAATAGATTGTACGGAGATTGTTGAGTAGATTGTACGGAGATTGTTGAGTAGATTGTACGGAGATTGTTGAATAGATTGTACGGAGATTGTTGAGTAGATTGCAGGTAGATTGTTGAGTAGATTGCAGGTAGATTGTTGAATAGATTGTACGGAGATTGTTGAGTAGATTGTAGGGAGATTGTTGAGTAGATTGTAGGGATATTGTTGAGTAGATTGTAGGGATATTGTTGAGTAGATTGTAGCGAAGATTGTTGAGTAGATTGCAGGTAAGATTGTTGAGTAGATTGTGAAGGGTTTAAATAAGCTGTCAATCATCTTTGTAATACGCATTAGGCGCACGTTTGGGAATCTGGCAGCGGAGGCAGATTGAGGCGGGAGCGCGATTAATGTACCTAATGAGCTAATGGGAGCTAGATGAAGGTACCTAATGAGCCAATGGGAGATAGATTAGTGTACTTAACTAGCTAATGGAGGTCATTTCAGCTAGATTAGTGTACCTACATGTAACTAGCTAATGGGGGTCATTTCAGTTTGATTAGTGTACCTAACTAGCTAATGGGGGTCATTTCAGCTAGATTAGTTTACCTAACTAGCTAATGGGGGTCATTTCAGCTAGATTAGTATACCTAACTAGCTAATGGGGGTCATTTCAGCTAGATTAGTGTACCTAACTAGCTAATGGGGTCATTTCAGCTAGATTAGTGTACCTAACTAGCTAATGGGGGTCATTTCAGCTAGATTAGTGTACCTAACTAGCTAATGGGGGTCATTTCAGCTGAATTCAAACTCTTGGAAAAATGTGATGGCAGATGAGCTCAAGCTTTGTCTACCTCAGATGCATGAGATAGCCAATTAGTTCTGTTAACTAATAATTCAATAGTTTATGCCTAATTTTCATTTATCAACTGCTCGCACGCATGCTTCTGTGCTTATGTCTTTCTTATAACATACCGTGTTCTCGTGCGCCGAATTAAATTCCTTTTTCGGATAGTGTAACTTTATTGCCGCATCATTGCATCTTCCAGTGCTTATCTTAATCCTAAATGTGTTAAATAAATTTTTTAACTGTAATTAAGTTTTGAGTCAGCAGATTGTGTAATTTGTACTTTTATCTCAACTACGCAGCTATAAAAATAGAACAAGATAGACTCAAATGTTTATTAATTACCCCTTTGCTAGTAATTCAGTTAGGACTTTTAGAATTCGAGTTATCTTTAGTCTAGAATCGCAAGATTAACCCCATTAAAAATCGCCCCTGATCCCTATGAAAATTGCCTCTGACCTCCGCTGGAATCGCCACTGATCGCTCAAAAATCGGTTAATCTATGTTAATAATCACCTCTAAATGATAAAATCGCCCCTAAATCACCTAGAATCGCCTCTAAATCATTGATAATCGCCCTTAAATCATCGAGAATCGCCCCTAGATCCTCAAGAATCGCTCCTAAGTAAAAAATCGCCCTTAGATCCTCAAGAATCGCCCTTAAATCATCAAGAATCGCTCCTAAATAAAAAATCGCCCTTAGATCCTCAAAAATCGCCCCTAAATCATCAAGAATCACCCCTAGGTCATCAAGAATCGCCCTTAAATAACCGAGAATCGCCCCTAGGTCGTCAGGAATCGCCCCTAAATCATCAAGAATCGCCCTTAAATCACCGAGAATCGCCCCTAGGTCGTCAGGAATCGCCCCTAGATCATCAAGTATCGCCCCTAGGTCGTCAAGAATCGCCCCTAGATCATCAAGAATCGCCCCTAGGTCATCAAGAATCGCCCTTAAATCACCGAGAATCGCCCCTAGGTCGTCAGGAATCGCCCCTAGATCATCAAGTATCGCCCCTAGGTCGTCAAGAATCGCCCCTAGATCATCAAGAATCGCCCCTAGGTCATCAAGAATCGCCCTTAAATCACCGAGAATCGCCCCTAGGTCGTCAGGGATCGCCCCTAGATCATCAAGAATCGCCCCTAGGTCATCAAGAATCGCCCTTAAATCACCGAGAATCGCCCCTAGGTCGTCAGGGATCGCCCCTAGATCATCAAGAATCGCCCCTAGATCGTCAAGAATCGCCCCTAGATCATCAAGAATCGCCCTTAAATCACCGAGAATCGCCCCTAGGTCGTCAGGGATCGCCCCTAGATCATCAAGAATCGCCCCTAGATCGTCAAGAATCGCCCCTAGATCGTCAAGAATCGCTCCTAGCCTTCTATGAACTCATCAAATTGTTATAATATCTCTAACAATCAATAAACAGTCTCAGATTCATTTGCTGCATCTCATGGCACGCTCAATGATCTAATTTAATGCCTGCTCGCTGCTTGAACTATGAGCGGCTCAAAACGCAGGCATCTTGGCCTACTATTAGTAGCAGCACTAGCGTCTGTCGTCTGTCTCTGCTTACTCGGCCATTTAAACTGGTTATTTAATTCGGACAGAGCCGCCGGACAGCCGCTGGCCGAATGGGAGCGCCTGCCGGATGGACCGGAGTCGCCAGACGATGGCTGCAGGCTCCGCTCCGAGCGGGCGCGCTATGCCGTTGACAGGGCAGCTCAGCCCGAGTGCCGGCGTCGGCTGCTGCGCGTCGCTTGCGCCTTCGAGTCTGGCCGGCTGCCATACCGGCTGCGGCATGTCGGACAGGCCTGTCCGGCTAGACTACTGTCCGGCTCTGGCCCGGCCACTTCCTGTCACAGCCTGCTACAGTCGGACAGTTGTCCGTATCCGCGCGAAGTGATTCCGTCGGCCAGTTGGACGAACAATATGCCGGCAGAGAGCCGGCGAGGCGAATGCTTGGCCAGATGTCGCTCGGCCGGCTATCGGCTGGCTAGCATTAGCAACCGGGACTGCGTCTGTCTTCAGTTGCTAGGCAACGGTTGCAGCCGACCTGCTATTGGCTATAATTGCACAGGTGCTTCGATTAGAGATGGTTACTATCTGGTTAGCCAAACCGGGCTCAATGCTAGCTCTTTGTTTGTGTCTCATACCGCACCTGCCTACGGTCCCGAGTTCGAATCCTATAGCTGGGAGAACGATCGAGTTCGATTAGTCTACCTGATGACGCTCAGCGGTAGGGGTGTGCGACAGGTAATGCGGCTGTTATCGGCTGTGTACTATGTTAATCATTATTACTATATACATGTGGACTCTAGAGACGATTTCCTGTACGAGTCGCTGATGCCGCTGGAAGCCAGGTGAGAACTATTTGATTGATCTTAGGGTTCTAGGTAGGTAGGTAATAAGGTATCATCGGAACCTACCTACCCCAGTAGCTCATTAGGTACATTAATTTACGAGCTCCCATGACCCCATTGGCTAGTTAGGTACACTAATCTAGCTGAAATGACCCCATTAGCTAGTTAGGTACACTAATCTAGCTGAAATGACCCCATTAGCTAGTTAGGTACACTAATCTAGCTGAAATGACCCCATTGGCTAGTTAGGTACACTAATCTAGCTGAAATGACCCCATTAGCTAGTTAGGCACACTAATCTAGCTGAAATGACCCCATTAGCTAGTTAGGTACACTAATCTAGCTGAAATGACCCCATTGGCTAGTTAGGTACACTAATCTAGCTGAAATGACCCCATTAGCTAGTTAGGTACACTAATCTAGCTGAAATGACCCCATTAGCTAGTTAGGTACACTAATCTAGCTGAAATGACCCCATTAGCTAGTTAAGTACACTAATCTAGCTGAAATGACCCCCATTAGCTAGTTAGGTACACTAATCTAGCTGAAATGACCCCCATTAGCTAGTTAGGTACACTAATCTAGCTGAAATGACCCCATTAGCTAGTTAAGTACACTAATCTAGCTGAAATGACCCCCATTAGCTAGTTAGGTACACTAATCTAGCTGAAATGACCCCATTAGCTAGTTAAGTACACTAATCTAGCTGAAATGACCCCCATTAGCTAGTTAAGTACACTAATCTAGCTGAAATGACCCCCATTAGCTAGTTAGGTACACTAATCTAGCTCTCATTGGCTCATTAGGTACCTTCATCTAGCTCCCATTAGCTCATTAGGTACATTAATCGCGCTCCCGCCTCAATCTGCCTCCGCTGCCAGATTCCCAAACGTGCGCCTAATGCGCCGCCGCTTCCCCACCATCTGGGGCGGCACAGGCCTCCTGGATCTGATGCTGGCAGCATTTCGCGACCTGCTCAACTGCACCGATTGGCACTGGGATTTCGTAATCAACCTGAGCGAGTCGGATTTCCCTATTAGGCCGGATCGGCAGTTGACCGCCTACCTGACCGAGATGAGGCATCTCAGCTTCTTGGCCTCGCACTCAGGAAACTACAGCGATTTCATGCGCAAGCAAGCTATTGAGCGCTACTTTGTACAGTGCGACAATCATATGTACTTTCTGGGCAGCCGGCAGCCAATAGAAGGCCTGCTGTTCGACGGCGGCTCTGATTGGCTGACGTTAAATAGAGAATTTGTACAGTTTGTTATCAGCGGACTGGATAATAACCACACTATTGTGACCAATATTGTGGAGTATTTTAAATACGGCCTGCTACCAGGTTTGTAAAACTGTTTCTGTTATCAATCTCTTTGTGCGATGTTTTGTATTTATAGTATTCTGAAGTTGCTGGGATAAATCCTCTGATCCTTTAAAGGCCCCAACTTATAGGGGTAAATATCCCTAAGTACCTGTGTTTCAGGACAGAAAAATTCTAAAGTTAGGGATCGAAATCCCAAATCCTAGAATTTTTTAACTGAAAAATCCTCACTTAGTTTGAGATCCCAAATCCGGGATTTTAGTGCCGAAATCCCCAATCAGTTTGAGATCCCAAATCCAGGGATTTTAGAGCCGAAATCCCCTCCCAGTTTGAGATCCCAAATCCAGGGATTTTAGAGCTAAAATCCTCACCCAGTTTGAGATCCCAATTCCAGGGATTTTAGAACCGAAACCCTCACATGTATATGAGTAGTCGAGATCCCATGTCCCGGTATCTTCAAATCGAAATCCCATTCTGCGATCCCTAAGGGCCTGTATTTCATAACCAAAATCCTTGGATTTGGGATCAAGATCCTCAAGTTCCAGCAGTACAGCAGCACGGCCCAACCAATCCAAACCCGCAGTGGAGTCTGTGTTCCACACCATCGCCCAGAACACTGAGCTATGCGGCCGGGTTGCCAACGCCAACCTCCGCTTGGTTAATTGGGACCGGAAGCGCGGCTGCCGGTGCCAGCACCTGCCGGTGGCTGACTGGTGCGGCTGCAGTCCCATGGTCTACCGGGGCGCCGAGGCTGCCGCCTACGCCAGCAGCAGCGGCAGCGGTGGTCACGGCGCTTTCTTTGCCAGAAAATTCGACCCAACAATCAGCGTGTCGGCTGTCGATGCCGCCTACGCCGAATTGATGAAGCAGCGGCACGGTGGAGCCGCTGGCCGGGAAATGCGCGCCAAGCTCGGCCGGCCGCGCTACTGGCTCAGCGCGTTCACAGCTGGGGCGCCAGGCCTGACGCCGGTGCAGAGCGCCTTTGGCCGACTGTTGACTCGGCTGCTTTGCGCCGAACTGCTGTCCGGCACGTGTCCGGCTGGCTTCGATCCCGACAGTGTGCGCGCTGTTGAAGTGACCGAGTTCTACCTGGAGGACGCGTTTCAGGGTCCCTTGCTGACCGCCTCGATTGGCGGCGGTGTCGGCGGCGGCGGCGGCACCAACGCGGCGATGCTGCTAGACGCGCACTTCAGCCTGCGGTCTGGCATCGGGTCCGGCCAAGCTGTCCGGATTGTCCACCCCAAGCAGCAACCGCATGGCAACGCGTCATCTTTGACGTCGGCCTACCAGTCTGTGATTGCCGCCAGGTTTATGGAGTTCGAGGTGAATTGCAGCGAATGCCCGATGAAAATGCTTCCTAGGTCAAGAAGCGTCCCAGAGTCACTTGCGTCACCGCAGAGTCGTTAGAAGAGACTCAAGATGACTCTAAAACGGGAGTTCACTGTTACAAATT
Organism: Macrostomum lignano; assembly: GCA_002269645.1. Lineage (NCBI taxonomy): Eukaryota > Metazoa > Platyhelminthes > Macrostomidae > Macrostomum > Macrostomum lignano. Next base: position 142,415 of record NIVC01002686.1, on the reverse strand, counting down.
GCCAAAAACTTGTCAAAGTGTCGCCTAAAAGTCTCATTTTGAGGCGTTGTATTGTCTGAAACTATATAACAACTCTGGGGGGCCTCTATAATGACCCTGGGGCCGTAGAGGCGTATCTGAGGCGTGCCAGAGCCGCTGCAGAATCACTGAGTTGCGTCTAAAGCACATCTGCGTCACTTAATGAATTAGAATCGCATTTCGCATTTATAACACAACTCTATTTAGTCTACTTATGTTAGTAGAAAGTTAAGCGCCAACACAACGGCTCTTGAACGACTTCTTTCGCGACTCTTTAATTACGACTCTGCAAATCACGCGATGCGCTCGTGATTCAACAGTCGCCTCTCCGTCGCATTGCAGTCGTTTGAGTCGTTAAAAAGTCACAAGAGTCGCCCCAAGAGTCGCTAGAGTCACTGAGTGAGTTGTTTGCAATCACTCTTTAGCGATTCTTGTCTCGGTGACGTTTTCAACGGGATAAATTGTGCGTTTTAATAGACCGTATGAGTATAGTGAGTGACCAGCTACTTGAAAGGCATTCTTTAGTTGGAGCAAGTTCTCAACCAGAGACCAAAATAGTTTTTGCTGTAAAGCTTGGGGGAATGCTCACAATAAACTTCTCTGTTTATTGATGCAGACCATGCAGGGAATCTTTAAGACTTATTGTTCCTGGTGCAAAATGGTTGCTAACCATTCTAAATGCGCTTAATTGAACTGTTGAGCATCTATGATCGGCCTTCGAAACACCTGTCTTAAGTTTGCATAGACCACAATATCTTGGCCTCTATTCACATTCGTAATCTATTGTAGTTTTAGTTCTTTTGAGGGAAAATTGGCCTTCAAAACTTTTCTTGAGTCTCGCATGATTCTTATTCGACAGGTTGGCCGCCAATATGATTGGAAAGAGGACCTCTTCCGGGACCGCTTGTCCCTGCTGGCCGCCGGCCGGGCCGCCGACTCCGGCCTGCAGCTGCGCTACGCCTGGGGCCCGGGGCCGGCCGTGACGGCCACCTTCCTGCTGCTGGACCCGGACGGCGCTATCCGATCGGCTTTCCAGCTCAGCGTCCCGGAACTGCTACTGGCTGAGGATTCAACAGCCAAGGAGGTCGGCTGCACCGATCTGCAGGCACCCGGCAGTCTGGAGCCCGGCGTCTGGCGCCTGCTGCTTCTTGATGAACAGCAGCCGCTTTCGGTCGGATCCGCCGTAGCTGAGTCCGAGTTCATCCTGTTGCCAACCGGTTCCGATGCCCATAGCAACCAGCTAGTGAAGCCGGATCCTAATTCGCCACAATACCTGGCCCTGTTCAAAGCCGTACCCGCCGCGTCCATTGCTCAGCTTCGATTAGCTAATAGAAATCCGGCCGAATCCGCCGCGGCCAATCCGGACATCCGGCTGGCTGTCCGGCTGCTGTCCAGGCGCTACAGATTGGAGACCGTCTGCCGCCACTCGGACAGTGCGGCCGCCTCTTCAGCCGCTTGTCCGGGCATTGTTGGCCTGACTGATTCGTGCTCTGGTTCGGACTGGAGCACCCGGTATGCGGATCAGCGGTACCGCCTGGGCGGCCTCGACCCGCTCACCGGCCACCTGCGGAATTAGGGAGTGCTGCTGTATGTCTGCTGTTTCCCTGGTGGTCCTTTGGTAGCCTGTCTGCCTGCTGTTTCCCTGGTGGTCCTTTGGTAGCCTGTCTGCCTGCTGTTTCCCTGGTGGTCCTTTGGTAGCCTGTCTGCCTGCTGTTTCCCTGGTGGTCCTTTGGTAGCCTGTCTGCCTGCTGTTTCCCTGGTGGTCCTTTGGTAGCCTGTCTGCCTGCTGTTTCCCTGGTGGTCCTTTGGTAGCCTGTCTGCCTGCTGTTTCCCTGGTGGTCCTTTGGTAGCCTGTCTGCCTGATGATAATCGGATAAATGAAGTCATTACTTTGTATTTGCATTTCATACTACTTAAATACGAAAGAAATGATGCGCAGCAGTAGTAGCATAAGTTCATGCTATGATTTTTTATTTCAAGTTGACATCTGTTATGCTCTTTTTGTTAATAATAATATTCAATCTGCGAGCTATAGATTGTTTTCAAAGCATTCAAAGGTGTTTAGTATTACTAATTAATTGACATTTTTGTGTCTGCGTTGTTCCCATCGGATCTGTTCAACTTGTTTGCCTTATTCTGTTAGGGCTTTGTGTTTCGCTTTTTACGTATAATTTGAATTTTACGCTTTTAACCTACGACGTACATAATCCTTTTATGTTTGTTTGCCATTTTGGTAACCAACCCATCCAGTTTGTTGGTGTAAAACTTTTTATGAGTACTAAACAGGATTAAAGTGAAAATGGTTTGTATTCAGTTGTATTGACTTCTTTGCTTTCTCATTTGTTTTTAGACCCTGTATCGACACTGCATAGACACTGCATAGACACTGTATAGACACTGCATAGACACTGTATAGACACTGCATAGACACTACATAGACACTGCATAGACACTGTATAGACACTGCATAGACACTGCATAGACACTGTATAGACACTGTATAGACACTGTATAGACACTGCATAGACACTGCATAGACACTGCATAGACACTGCATAGACACTGCATAGACACTGTATAGACACTGCATAGACACTGCATAGACACTGCATAGACACTGCATAGACACTGTATAGACACTGCATAGACACTGCATAGACACTGTACAGCCACTGTATAGACACAGTTCCTGGCACTGTACAGCCATCTCAGCCGTCTGCCCACTCCAGCGGGTGCGCTGCTCTCCAAGATGCAGAGCGCCCGGCCCTACAACCTGTGCCAGCAGACTGTGTGCATCAAGTCCATCAGCTTCCGCACGAAGTCTATAGTGGGCTACACAGAGCTGCTGTTGCAGCCGCTTACTCCGCAGCTTCGTAAGGTGAAGCTCAACTGCAAGCAGTGCACAGTGTACTCCATCTGGCTAGAGACACTGCCTGATTCCAGGGGTCATCAGCAGACCGCTATGGAGGCCTCGTTTGCTTTCAACGATCCGACAATGGAGATCTGTCGGGCAGAGATGAAGCAGAGGAATCTGGCTTTCTTTGAGCAGCGACACGAGCTGGCTGTTGGTTCTGTTGATCCTGATTCTAATAATGGCGAGATTCTCGTGCCCCTGCCTCAGGACCTGTGGCCTGCCGTTTCTCAGGTGAGACCTGTCACTGACACTGCTATTCCTGGCACTGACACTGCTATTCCTGGCACTGACACTGCTATTCCTGGCACTGACACTGCTATTCTTGGCACTGACACTGCTATTCCTGACACTGACACTGCTATTCCTGGCACTGACACTGCTATTCCTGGCACTGACACTGCTATTCCTGGCACTGACACTGCTATTCCTGGCACTGACACTGCTATTCCTGGCACTGACACTGCTATTCCTGGCACTGACACTGCTATTCCTGGCACTGACACTGCTATTCCTGGCACTGACACTGCTATTCCTGGCACTGACACTGCTATTCCTGGCACTGACACTGCTATTCTTGGCACTGACACTGCTATTCCTGACACTGACACTGCTATTCCTGGCACTGACACTGCTATTCCTGGCACTGACACTGCTATTCCTGGCACTGACACTGCTATTCCTGGCACTGACACTGCTATTCCTGGCACTGACACTGCTATTCCTGGCACTGACACTGCTATTCCTGGCACTGACACTGCTATTCCTGGCACTGACACTGCTATTCCTGGCACTGACACTGCTATTCCTAACCCTGACACTGCCATTCCTATGCCTGGCAGTGCCATTCCTATCCCTGACGGTGCCATTCCTATCCCTGACAGTGCCATTCCTATCCCTGGCAGTGCCATTCCTATGCCTGACAGTGCCATTCCTATCCCTGACAGTGCCATTCCTATGCCTGACAGTGCCATTCCTATCCCTGGCAGTGCCATTCCTATCCCTGACGGTGCCATTCCTATCCCTGACGGTGCCATTCCTATCCCTGATACTGCCATTCCTAAGCCTGGCAGTGCAGTCTGGCATTGCAAGCGTTAACAAGCGTTAGCTGTATCCTCCCCATTCCGTCCGCAGGGCCGCCAGCTGCGCATCACAGTGGAATTCTCTCTGCAGCAGCCGCAAGCCGGCCTGTACTTCTGCTCGCCTCTGGGCGAAGATGGCGAAGTTGACATGCGCAGCGCCCACTGCTTCACCTCGGCTACGGGCAACTCAACCCGGCTCTGGCTGCCCTGCATTGACTCCTGCAGCGAGCTGTGCCAGTGGCGCCTCGAGATCACCGTGCCCGAGGACATGGTCGCCGTGGCGCCCGGCGACCTACTCGAGACTGTCTACACCCAGGACCTGCAATCCAAGACTTATCGTTACTTTCTGGCCCAGCCAACCTGCGCGCCAAATATCGGCTTCGCTATTGGCGCCTTCGAATTGGAGACTGGGCCGCCTCTGTCCGGCGCTACCGCCTCTTATTTTTGTCCGCCTCCGCTTGCCTCTCTGATGAAGCATACAGTCTCCCGGCTGCCTGACTGTCTGGCATTCTACGAGTCTCTGCTGGGAGTCCGGCTGCCCTACGGCTCGCTTAAACTGGTGTTTGTTGACCAAGCCTACGAGACTGTGCAGTCCTATGCCTCCGTGATCCTCGCCTCCGTCAGCCTGCTGCACTCGGCCCGCATTGTCGACCAGGCCATCGAGTCCCGGCGGGCGCTGGCACTGGCGCTGGCGCAGCAGTTTTTTGGTGGGTTCGCTGAGACAGGAAGACAGACAGACAGGCAGGAACAGACAGACAGACAGACAGACAGACAGGCAGGCAGGCAGGCAGGCAGACAGACAGACAGACAGACAGACAGACAGACAGACAGACAGACAGACAGACAGACAGACAGACAGACAGACAGACAGACAGACAGACAGACACACAGACAGCCAGACAGACAGTCAGACAGACAGACAGACAGACAGACAGACAGACAGACAGACACACAGACAGCCAGTCAGACAGACAGACAGACAGACAGACAGACAGACAGACAGTCAGACAGACAGACAGACAGACAGACACTCTGACAGACACGTAAAAAATTTTATGATAAAGATTATGTTCATCCTGGGAACTACTTAAGCACTCAAAATTGAAATCACTAATAGCATAAATCAGTTATATTGTTTATCTCTTCCCATGTTTGCCAGCAACAGTTTCTGCAATAAAAATAGATAAAATTTCGGATAGAAAGAGGCCGATTTAAAGTTAAAAAACTTGCCGATTACAAACTCTGAGATGATTATAATTTATAGCTAAGAATTGTTGGCTATTCCGCTACCCGGAAGCGGAGAGCTGCAGAGCTGCACTGTGGGGAGTACAGATAAGCACGGCCGGGCCGCTAAGAGTTCAAAATTGATCTAATAATTTACGATTGCAATTGTACGACTCTCTGTTGCCAGCTTGTATTTACATAGTTCCTTGTGTCCTTTTCAAGTCGAAAAGACTTTATTTGTTTCAAGAGAGCCTCGGATACTTAGACAAGCTGGCGGCTGTTAGAGGCTCTTATGATAGAGGTGACCACTCAAGGATATAGGAGCTAGTATTCACTGATAGGTCTGAAGGATGAGAGTCGGTAGAGTCACAAAAATCTCGCACTGAACACATAAGAGAGGATAGCCTCCCACTGACGGGTCAGAGGAGATAGAGCCTCCCACTGAGAAGTCAGAGGGGATAGAGCCTCCCACTGAGGGGTCAGAGGGGATAGAGCCTCCAACTGAGGGGTCAGAGGAGATAGAGCCTCCCACTGAGGGGTCAGAGGGGATAGAGTCCCCACTGAGGGGTCAGAGGGGATAGAACCTCCAACTAAGGGGTCAGAGGGGATAGAGCCTCCCACTGAGGGGTCAGAGGGTATAGAACCTCCAACTAAGGGGTCAGAGGGGATAGAGCCTCCCACTGAGGGGTCAGAGGGGATAGAGCCTCCCACTGAGGGGTCAGAGGGGATAGAGCCTCCCACTGAGGGGTCAGAGGGGATAGAACCTCACACTGATGGGTCAGAGGGGTTAGAACCGTCCACAGAAGGGATAGAGCTTCCCACTCTGAGGGGTCAGAAAATTGAAAAAGAAAAGAAAAGGGAAAGAAAGAAAAATTAAGAAAGAAAGAATTGAAAAAGAAAATGGATAGAGCCCCCACTCTGAGGGTCAGTTACCGGCTTAATTAGCTACTATATAATGTATAATTCCCTCGCCGCTACAGGCTGCTACATCGGCATGCAGACATTCAGCGACGCCTGGCTACCGCAGGGCATCTCGGGTCACATAGCCGCACTCTATCAGCGCAAAGTATTCGGCCACAATGAGTACCGAAACTACATATCGGATCAGATGAGCCAGGTGTGCCACTACGAGTCTACTAGGCACGAGGTGCTGCTGGATCCTAGCGGCGCTGCCGGACCGGACAAGCAATCAGCCGTGACTCCGTTCTGTTTGCGCTTCCCTCAGACTGTGCCGCCGGATTATGCGGCTATCTATAGGAGCAAAGCTATGCTTGTTATCCGGCTTCTAGGCTGCAAGCTGGGCGAGGAGGTAAAAACTAGAAAAATGTTTTTTTCTTAGCTGAGATCGTCGCTCAGATTGTCGCTCATATAACTGAGATTGTCGCTCAGATTGTCGCTGAGCTTTTCGATTAGATTGTCGCTCAGATTATCGATGAGATTATCACTCAGATTGTCGCTGAGCTTTTCGATTAGATTGTCGCTCAGATTATCGATGAGATTGTCGCTCGATCAGATTGTCGCTGAGCTTTTCGATTAGATTGTCGCTCAGATTATCGATGAGATTGTCGCTCAGATTGTCGCTGAGCTTTTCGATTAGATTGTCGCTCAGATTATCGATGAGATTGTCGCTCAGATTGTCGCTGAGCTTTTCGATTAGATTGTCGCTCAGATTATCGATGAGATTGTCGCTCAGATTGTGGCTGAGCTTTTCGATTAGATTGTCGCTCAGATTATCGATGAGATTGTCGCTCAGATTGTCGCTGAGCTTTTCGATTAGATTGTCGCTCAGATTATCGATGAGATTGTCGCTCAGATTGTGGCTGAGCTTTTCGATTAGATTGTCGCTCAGATTATCGATGAGATTGTCGCTCAGATTGTCAGTGAGATTGTCGCTTAGATTATCGATGAGATTGTCGCTCAGATTTTCAGTGAGATTGTCGCTCAGATTGTCGATGAGATTGTCGTTCAGATTATCGATGAGATTGTCACTCAGATTTTCGATGAGATTGTCGCTCAGATTGTCGCTCATATAAATTGGGATTGTCGCTCAGATTGTCGCTTATATAAATTGAGATTGTCGCTCAGATTTTTGCTCAAATTGTCCATGAGATTGTCGCTAGAATTGTCGCTCAGATTGTCGCTAGAATTGTCGCTCAGATTGTCGCTAGAATTGTCGTTCAGATTGTCGCTAGAATTGTCACTGAGATTGTCGCTAGAATTGTCGCTCAGATTGTCGCTAGAATTGTCACTGAGATTGTCGCTAGAATTGTCGCTTAGATTGTTGCTGGAGTTATTACTGAGATTGCGGCTCAGATTGTCGCTGAGATCGCTGAATTGTCGCTCAGAATATATCAAAATGTACAAAACCTGCCCATCCCCCCAACCCTCAGGTACTGCAGTACGTACTCAACAAGCTGATCACCCTGGCCAGCTCATACGATCCCAGTTTGCAGCAGCAGCCGCTGCAGCCCGGCACAGAGCAGAGCTGGCGGCCGGCCTTCCTGCTATCCAGCCAGGCGCTGCTAGACCTGATCCTGGCCCTCACCGGCAAGAACATGCAGTACCTGCTGGACCAGTGGGTCACCCAGCCCGGCCACGCTCGCCTCAGGGCCAGCTTCTCAATTAATAAGAAGCGCAACCTCATCGCACTGGAGATTCGCGACGACCCGCCAGTTGCGGCATCTGGTGGCGGCGGAGGCGGCGGCGGCCGTCGCAGGCGCTACACGGGCGCGGTGGCGGTGAGCCTGCAGGAGCTGGACGGGCCGTTCACGCACACGCTGAAGCTGGACGAATCGGCAGCCGTCAGCGACCTGCCCTGTCACACTAAAAGTCGCAAAATTAAGCGTCGCAAAGTGTTGCTTAGCAACGGAGACGAACTGGAAGATCCGGATCTGGGCAAACTGGAGTCGGACTGTTCGCTGCTGTGGCTGCGAGTCGATCCCGAGATGCAGCTTATCCGACACGTGGAAATTGTGCAGCCCGAGCCAATGTGGCACCTACTGCTGCGCTACGAGAGATGCGTTGCCAGCCAGATGGCCGCCTGCAGGGCCCTCTGCCAGCCTTGTTTTCACAGCCGGGAGACCTGGCAGGCGCTGATGGAGGTGATAAGGGGATCGACAGTTGTAAGATCGCCCCTACCCTGAAGAATCCGCCCCTACCCTGAAGAATCCGCCCCTATCCTGAAGAATCCGCCCCTACCCCGAAGAATCCGCCCCTACCCTGAAGAATCCACCCCTATCCTGAAAAATCCGCCCCTACCCTGAAGAATCCGCCCCTACCCGAAGAATCCGCCCCTACCCTGAAGAATCCGCCCCTACCCTGAAGAATCCGCCCCTACCCTGAAGAATCCGCCCCTACCCTGAAGAATCCGCCCCTACTCTGAAGAATCCACCCCTATCCTGAAGAATCCACCCCTATCCTGAAAAATCCGCCCCTACCCCGAAGAATCCGCCCCTACCCTGAAGAATCCGCCCCTACCCTGAAGAATCCGCCCCTACCCTGAAGAATCCACCCCTATCCTGAAGAATCCGCCCCTACCCCGAAGAATCCGCCCCTACCCTGAAGAATCCACCCCTATCCTGAAAAATCCGCCCCTACCCTGAAGAATCCGCCCCTACCCGAAGAATCCGCCCCTACCCTGAAGAATCCACCCCTATCCTGAAAAATCCGCCCCTACCCTGAAGAATCCGCCCCTACCCCGAAGAATCCGCCCCTACCCTGAAGAATCCGCCCCTACCCTGAAGAATCCGCCCCTACCCTGAAGAATCCGCCCCTACCCTGAAGAATCCGCCCCTACTCTGAAGAATCCACCCCTATCCTGAAGAATCCACCCCTATCCTGAAAAATCCGCCCCTACCCCGAAGAATCCGCCCCTACCCTGAAGAATCCGCCCCTACCCTGAAGAATCCGCCCCTACCCTGAAGAATCCACCCCTATCCTGAAGAATCCGCCCCTACCCGAAGAATCCGCCCCTACCCTGAAGAATCCACCCCTATCCTGAAAAATCCGCCCCTACCCTGAAGAATCCGCCCCTACCCCGAAGAATCCGCCCCTACCCTGAAGAATCCACCCCTATCCTGAAGAATCCACACCTACCCTGAAGAATCCGCCCCTACCCTGAAGAATCCACCCCTACCCTGAAGAATCCACCCCTATTCTGAAGAATCCGCCCCTACCCCGAAGAATCCGCCCCTACCCGAAGAATCCGCCCCTACCCTGAAGAATCCGCCCCTACCCTGAAGAATCCACCCCTATCCTGAAGAATCCGCCCCTACCCGAAGAATCCGCCCCTACCCTGAAGAATCCACCCCTATCCTGAAGAATCCACACCTACCCTGAAGAATCCGCCCCTACCCTGAAGAATCCACCCCTACCCTGAAGAATCCACACTATACCTGCCACCAACCATCGCGGCCAGGTGGTCAGAGACGAGCGCCAGTACTATCGAGTCCGCATGCAGGCCTGCTACGCTCTGTGCATGATCAGCGGCCCGCTAGACCTGCTGGAGCCCCTCATGGCCGTCTTTCTGTCCCTGTTCGGCGCCAAGGACACCAGGTCGGTGACGCCGGCGAACGATTTCTCAAATCTCCAACGCTATTTCCTATTGAAAGAGGTGCCTCTGTGCATGTCGCTGCTGCACACAGCCCAGGGCGTCTGCCCGCCTGAGGTGCCCGAATTCATTCTCAATCTGTTGCGGTTCAACGACAATTCTAAGAATATCTACGCTGACGACTACTATCGGGCTGCGCTCATCGAGTCACTGTTTCGAACCGTTAGTCCTGCAGCCACTGTTACTACCGAGAATTTCCTGGCCAAGCTGCCGAAGCCTATTGCTGCGCTGCTGGAGGAGGTGTGTGGCTTGATTGGGGCCGGATGGGGCGGATGTCAGTGAGAGGGCGGTTCGAGATTGTCAGTGAGAGGGGGCGGATCGGGAATGTCAGTGAGAGGGCGGTTCGAGATTGTCAGTGAGAGGGGGCGGATCGGGAATGTCAGTGAGGGGCGGTTCGAGATTGTCAGTGAGAGGGGGCGGATCGGGAATGTCAGTGAGGGGACGAATCGGGAATGTCAGTGAGAGGGGGTCGGATCGGGAATGTCAGTGCGAGGGGGCGGATCGGGAATGTCAGTGAGAGGGAGCGGATCATGCATGTCACTGAGGGGGCGGTTCGGGAATGTCAGTGAAAGGGGGCGGATCAGGAATGTCAGTGCGAGGGGGCGGATCGGGAATGTCAGTGAGAGGGGGCGGATCATGCATGTCACTGAGGGGGCGGATCGGAAATGTCAGTGAGAGGGGGCGGATCAGGAATGTCAGTGAGAGGGGGCGGATCGGGAATGTCAGTGCGAGGGGGCGGATCGGGAATGTCAGTGAGAGGGGGGCGGATCGAGAATGTCAGTGAGAGGGGGGCGGATTGATAATGTCAGTGAGAGGGGGCGGATCGGGAATGTCAGTAGGAGGGGGGCGGATCGGGAATGTCAGTGGGAGGGGGCGGATCGGGAATGTCAGTGGGAGGGGGCGGATCGGGAATGTCAGTGAGAGGGGGGCGGATCGGGAATGTCAGTGAGAGGGGGGCGGATCGGGAATGTCAGTGAGGGGACGAATCGGGAATGTCAGTGAGAGGGGGCGGATCGGGCATGTCAGTGAGGGGGCGGATCGGGAATGTCAGTGAGAGGGGGCGGATCGGGAATGTCAGTGAGAGGGGGCGGATCGGGAATGTCAGTGAGGGGACGAATCGGGAATGTCAGTGAGAGGGGGCGGATCGGGCATGTCAGTGAGGGGGCGGATCGGGCATGTCAGTAGATGCACCGGAGCCGGCGCCCCGACCCGCAGGTGACGCGGCACATGAACCTGGAGAAGCTGATGCCCAGCTATCGCATGGTGGTGACTGTGAAATGCCTCCGCGTGTTCCGCAAGCTGCAGCGCACCGGCTACATCCCGGCGGATATCGGCATATTCAAAAGCTACGCGGCTCCCGGCAACTACATTGATGTCCGTCTGGCCGCCATGGAGGCCGTGGTGAATCATATCAAGTGCGCCAAGGACGCGGCTGCGCTGGCCTGGCTGCTGGACTCTACAGTGTGCAACCCGGCTGAGGAGGCCTCTGTTCGTCACCAGGCTGTTGCTATGCTCACTATACAGCCGCCGTTTCTGCGCAGGAAGCGAGGCCAGTTGGACACGCCTGAGCTGGTTGAGCGCCTCTGGCGTCTGCTGAATACTGAGCTCAGCGCCGACTGCCGGCTCCGCTGCTCCGTTGCCAGCCTCTACCACTTGCTGTACGGCAGGCACCGGCCCAAGTACGAGCTTGTGACTCTGCTGCCAGTACTGATCTGCGAATGAGCCCCGAACCCTAGCCCTAATCCAACCCCGAGAACTGCCTTATTCTCTTCCTGAGAATCTATAATCTCACCCTGAGGATCGCTTTGATCTCAAATTAATAATTAGCCCCAATCTCACCCTGAGAATCGCCCCAATCTCACCCTAAGAATTGCCTCAATCTCACCCTGAGAATCGCCCCAATCTCACCCTAAGAATTGCCCCAATCTCACCCCGAGAATCGTCCCAAATTCACCCTGAAAATCTTTCAAATCTTATCTTGAGAATCGAATCAATTTCACCCTACTTGACTTGACTTAGCTGAAGGGGGCTCCGCGCGTCCGGAAACAGCGAGGAGGCGTTGCCGCCCATTTCGCTAACCCCTGGCGACCACGGGCAGCTAGTGCTGCGGTGTCGCGCAGGGAGTTCCGGTGGTGCCGGCGTCCGCAGCGCGGTCCCCCTCCGGAGAGTCCAGGAGGTGGATGTTCGCTCGCCCAGTAGCCCTTTTCACCATAAGAACCGCCCCAGTCTCACCCTGAGAATCGGCTCAATCTCACCCTAAAAATCGCCCAAATCTCAACCTGAGAATCGCTCCAATCTAACCCCAAGCACACAGCCGAGTCATAAGTCAATCTCCCACCTGCTGCCCGCCTGCCAGGTGCACCCCGCTGCCGGAGAACTTCCTGGTGCTCAACGTGCGCGAAGGCCGCACAAAAATCGCCCAACGAGCGCCAACGCCGACGCCGGCCCCGGCAGACACGGACGACGACAACGCCAACTTTGGCCTCACTGGCGCCGGCGTCGGCCTTGGCAGCTCCGGCGACGAGGCGGACGTCGACGACGATTTGGACATCGGGCTGGAGGATGACTACGAGTTCGCGCCGGATGAGCCGCCAATTGATGAGGCCGACTTTGTCTGGCCACCCGACTCCAGCTTCCCGGCTGCCGATGCCGCTGCACCCGCCGCTCCCGCCGTCGCCGCCGCCGCCGCTGCCGCTACGCCGGCGCTTGACGAAGAGATGCTGGACGATGGGGATCGAGATGCGGCTGAGGATGACGAAGACGAGATATTCGGCTACAGCTGGGACAACCTGCCTGACTGCTGAGCTGCTGACTTGTAGCATTTACTGGTGTGCTGTGGCAGTACTGCTGGTGTCTGGTTTGGACATTGTCAGTAGCTGATTTGGGGACATTGTCAGTAGCTGATTTGGGGACATTGTCAGTAGCTGATTTGGGGATATTGTCAGTAGCTGATTTGGGGACATTGTCAGTAGCTGATTTGGGGACATTGTCAGTAGCTGATTTGGGGATATTGTCAGTAGCTGATTTGGGGATATTGTCAGTAGCTGATTTGGGGACATTGTCAGTAGCTGATTTGGAACATTGTCAGTAGCTGATTTGGGGATATTGTCAGTAGCTGATTTGGGGACATTGTCAGTAGCTGATTTGGGGATATTGTCAGTAGCTGATTTGGGGACATTGTCAGTAGCTGATTTGGGGACATTGTCAGTAGCTGATTTGGGGATATTGTCAGTAGCTGATTTGGGGACATTGTCAGTAGCTGATTTGGGGATATTGTCAGTAGCTGATTTGGGGACATTGTCAGTAGCTGATTTGGGGATATTGTCAGTAGCTGATTTGGGGACATTGTCAGTAGCTGATTTGGGGACATTGTCAGTAGCTGATTTGGGGATATTGTCAGTAGCTGATTTGGGGATATTGTCAGTAGCTGATTTGGGGACATTGTCAGTAGCTGATTTGGGGACATTGTCAGTAGCTGATTTGGGGACATTGTCAGTAGCTGATTTGGGATATTGTCAGTAGCTGATTTGGGGATATTGTCAGTAGCTGATTTGGGGACATTGTCAGTAGCTGATTTGGGGACATTGCCAGTAGCTGATTTGGGGACATTGTCAGTAGCTGATTTGGGGACATTGTCAGTAGCTGTTTTGGGGACATTGTCAGTAGCTGTTTTGGGGACATTGTCAGTAGTCAGAGTTGAGTGGCACTGTCAGTATCCAAATCAGCTATTTTCAGAGCATTGTCTCAGCTCAGAACAAAGCTCAAAAAGACATTAATTTATCAATAATTAGATAGTTCTCCAACTCTGTTTTGCTTATTTTGTGCCTCCGTTAGTTTCAATGCCGGCATTTTGTATTACCAGCGCAAATCAGCTGTACATAATCAGCGTTTACTCAGTCTGTATAAAATAAACTTCCTTCATCGTCAATTATGTGCTAATTAGTAAAATTTTATAATCATAAAATAACTTATCAGTGCATTTTTGTTGTTGCTAAAATTGGACTAGAGGATGTGAGTCGCTTGCGGGGGAACAGGGATACTTGGGATAGATTTTTTTATTATTCGAGCCAATCGCGGGTGAGGACAGGTAAGGATCCGCTCCGTTGCTAATGGCGCGATAAGCCTTGGCATTGGGAAGCCCACTTGTTGCTGGTATTTAAGCGGTTGCATATCCGCGATCGGCTGCAACCTCTGCGCTGACGTCTGTTGCTTTTTCAGAAATTGTTGTCAGGTAAGCACTGTTTATATTATGTTCATTTTCACCGGGGTGCATTGCGCCAGACTTACTATTCATTTCGCACCCATCGATAGGCCTGGTAAACTGGGCAGAGCCAAGTATGTTACATGTACATGCCTCATCTGTGAGTGCTCGCATCTGCTAATGAGCTCATCTGTGAGTGCTCGCATCTGCTAATGAGCTCATCTGTGAGTGCTCGCATCTGCTAATGAGCTCATCTGTGAGTGCTCGCATCTGCTAATGAGCTCATCTGTGAGTGCTCGCATCTGCTAATGAGCTCATCTGTGAGTGCTCGCATCTGCTAATGAGCTCATCTGTGAGTGCTCGCATCTGCTAATGAGCTCATCTGTGAGTGCTCGCATCTGCTAATGAGCTCATCTGTGAGTGCTCGCATCTGCTAATGAGCTCATCTGTGAGTTCTCGCATCTGCTAATGAGCTCATCTGTGAGTGCTCGCATCTGCTAATGAGCTCATCTCATTTGATGTGCTCAGATCTGCTAATGAGCTCATCTCATTTGATGTGCTCGCATCTGCTATCGGCAGCGCTTAAGGAGCTTTCCTGCAATCAATTCCCTGTCCCCGAACGCAGGCCCGACCATGAGCTCGGAGCTGCAGAGCTCGCACTGGTACCAGTTCTGGCACTCGATCGACTGCAACTCCACAGCCCGCTGGGAGCCGCTCCGCGAGCCGTCCTTTCTCGCATTCCTCTGCGCCGCCGACGCCGCCCAGTGCCTGCTGTGCCTGCTCAGCCTGCTGCTCAACTCTCTGTCCTACCTGGCCCTCGGCCGGGACGGCAGCGACAGCACCTTGGCGATGCAGCTGCGCTCCCTGGCCGTGACCGACGTCATCTACGTGCTGGCCAACACCATCGACAACTTCTGCCACACTCTGGAGACCCTGCCGGCCCCGGCTGGGGACTCCCGCCTGTTCCTGCTGCCGATTTTCGGCCACCCCATTGTCTGGGGCATCCGGGTGGCCTTCATCACCCTGCACAACTGGCTGATGCTCTTCATGGCCGCCGTCCGCTTCGCCAAGATCCGCTGGCCACTGCGCGCCAACCTCTGGTTCAGCCGGCGCCGCACCCGCAACTGGATGGGCGCCATCTGGATTGTTGCCATGGCAACTAGCCTAGTGCGCGGCCTCGAGGTGACCAGCGTGCTGGCCGACTGTCCGGACGGGTTCAACCGGATGGCCGTCGTCGCTTCGCGCATCTTCCCGGCGTACACCATGGCGGTGAACTTCGGCCTGCAGACGGTCACGCCAGTGGTGGCGGTCATGGTTGTCAACGTGCTGCTGCTGCGGACGGTGCGCCGGTCCAACAACTTCCAGCGCGACGCTGCTGGCGGCGGCAGCAGTCCGAATTCGACCATCGCCGTCAGCACCGTCAGCATGGCCAGCAGCGGTGGAGCCGGCCAGCTGGCTGCCAGCAGCAGCGACGTGAGCGGGAAGAAGCCGGCGGCGCAGAAGCAGGAGAAGCAGTTCCGCCAGCTGACCCGGATGGTCACCCTGCTGATGTATATGTACCTCATCTGCCAGACTCCCATGGTGCTCTACGGATTGTGAGTGCTTTTGCTGTGTGAGCGACCTTAAGTATGTGTGATGTACCGATCACAGGTGTGTTTGATGTACCGATCCCAGGTGTGTTTGATGTACCGATCCCAGGTGTGTTTGATGTACCGATCCCAGGTGTATTTGATGTACCGATCCCAGATGTGTTTGATAAACCGATCCCAGATGTTTTTGATGTACCGATCCCAGGTGTGTTTGATGTACCGATCCCAGGTGTGTTTGATGTACCGATCCCAGGTGTGTTTGATGTACCGATCCCAGGTGTGTTTGATGTACCGATCCCAGGTGTATTTGATGTACCGATCCCAGGTGTGTTTGATGTACCGATCCCAGGTGTGTTTTGATGTACAGATCCCAGGTGTGTTTGATGTACCGATCCCAGGTGTGTTTGATAAACCGATCCCAGGTGTATTTGATGTACCGATCCCAGGTGTGTTTGATAAACCGATCCCAGGTGTATTTGATGTACCGATCCAGGTGTGCTTGATGTACCAATCCCAGGTGTTTTTGATGTACCGATCCCAGGTGTGTTTGATGTACCGATCCCAGGTGTGTTTGATAAACCGATCCCAGGTGTGTTTGATGTACCGATCCCAGGTGTGATTTCATGTGTACCGGTTCCACCTGTGTTTGATGTGCCAAAGATGTTTGAAATGTACAACCCCAGTCGCCCCCATTGCAGCGTGGTGTCCTTCAAGATCCCCACCAACCTGTACATCATCATGACTCTGGTCGGCAACGTGATCTCATCCATGGACGGCACCTGCAATTTCTTTATCTACGTGGTGACAAATCCGAAGTTCAAGCGGGAGGTGCGCCAGATCCTGGGCCTGGCCACCATGAATGCCACCGGGAAGGTCGGCCAGTCCGGGATCTCCATGGAGGCTGTCGGGGTGGCCAAGCAGCAACAGCAGCAGAACCGGCTTTGAGAAGGGCCCCAGGTTTCAGCTGAGAATATACGGCCTGACAGACTTAATAGTCTAGCAACTGTCTGTAGTGTCTCTTTGTTAGCACTCTGTTAGCACTTGTTGGTGATATCAGTTGTTTTACTCCACATTGTTGCTTTTATAACTTTTCCTGTACCCCACTCGGTTTACTGTTCCAAGTTTAGTTAGTCACTTTGTTGCCTGATATCTGCACTGCACATCTCTGAGCTGCCTCTGGTCATTTTTCTCTGCCTTTTCCCTCCTTGAACTGCTTCGATTTTATTGTGCCCTCCGCCCTCTCCTAACCTCTCACCATCTAGCTAGCTCTTGTACCCTCTGACCCTTTCACCCTCTGACCCTTTCACCCTCTGACCCTTTCACCCTCTGACCCTTTCACCCTCTGACCCTTTCACCCTCTGACCCTTTCACCCTCTGACCCTTTCACCCTCTGACCCTTTCACCCTCTGACCCTTTCACCCTCTGACCCTTTCACCCTCTGACCCTTTCACCCTCTGACCCTTTCACCCTCTGACCCTTTCACCCTCTGACCCTTTCACCCTCTGACCCTTTCACCCTCTGACCCTTTCACCCTCTGACCCTTTCACCCTCTGACCCTTTCACCCTCTGACCCTTTCACCCTCTGACCCTTTCACCCTCTGACCCTTTCACCCTCTGACCCTTTCACCCTCTGACCCTTTCACCCTCTGACCCTTTCACCCTCTGACCCTTTCACCCTCTGACCCTTTCACCCTCTGACCCTTTCACCCTCTGACCCTTTCACCCTCTGACCCTTTCACCCTCTGACCCTTTCACCCTCTGACCCTTTCACCCTCTGACCCTTTCACCCTCTGACGCTTTCACCCTCTGACCCTTTCACCCTCTGACCCTTTCACCCTCTGACCCTTTCACCCTCTGACCCTTTCACCCTCTGACCCTTTCACCCTCTGACCCTTTCACCCTCTGACCCTTTCACCCTCTGGCCCTTTCACCCTCTGACCCTTTCACCCTCTGACCCTTTCACCCTCTGACCCTTTCACCCTCTGACCCTTTCACCCTCTGACCCTTTCACCCTCTGACCCTTTCACCCTCTGACCCTTTCACCCTCTGGCCCTTTCACCCTCTGGCCCTTTCACCCTCTGGCCCTTTCACCCTCTGGCCCTTTCACCCTCTGGCCCTTTCACCCTCTGGCCCTTTCACCCTCTGACCCTTTCACCCTCTGACGCTTTCACCCTCTGACCCTTTCACCCTCTGACCCTTTCACCCTCTGACGCTTTCACCCTCTGACCCTTTCACCCTCTGACCCTTTCACCCTCTGGCCCTTTCACCCTCTGGCCCTTTCACCCTCTGACCCTTTCACCTTTTCACAATTGATGTCAGGAGTTACAGAAAAATTTGCATACAAGCCGTGTAATCGCACAGTCATTAAGCTTGTTGATTGGTTGCGTAAACTGAACCTTACACACCGCTCTCGTTGTCCTTGTTACCTGTTAGCTAAGCATAATTACATACTAAAAAAAATAATAATAATTCTTGTATTGCTCCCTAGCCGATGACACTGCACTCGCCATAGACAATAAAGTCAATCCAAGCTGCAGTCTCCCACAGACTTACTGCAGGCCAAGCCAGCTGTTGAAGGCTCTGCTCTCCGATTAAAAGACGAATAAAGTAGAGAATTTCAAATTGATTTATTTAATGGAATTTTTTATCAGCTTGGTTTGGTAACTTAACGCATACGAAACTTATAAATTGCAAGTTCATTTTACGTTTAAACCTAGAGTAATTAGCTGCACAACTGAAAATATCGTGATTAGGCTAATTAGAAGTTTTATTTTAATTAACTTTCCTGCGAAAGAAATTGTTCGACACGCGATGTGGGGCTTATTATAAATCAGGCCCTAGTCGCTGGGGGGATTATGGAAAATAATTTGGTTTCCCAAGTGCATTCGAAGCAAGTCAAATGGCTTCTGAATGGCCATGTGGAATTTTAGGATTTGCCTGAGTACCGCAGGCGCAACACCATGTTCTGTATTCCACTCTAAAACTCCAAGACTTCAAACTCCACTTACGCCAAAAAGGCTCGTATAATGGTCCGCTCATTTTTCGGGAATGGGCTTGTCTATGGCCACACTCAAGTATCACTGGACCCTTATCTAGAAAATGGGCTTGCTGTCAGGACCATTATATAGATAATGGGCTTGTCTATGGCCACACTCAAGTATCACTGGACCATTATCTGGAAAATGGGCTTGCTGTCAGGACCATTATATAGATAATGGGCTTGTCTATGGCCACACTCAAGTATCACTGGACCCTTATCTAGAAAATGGGCTTGCTGTCAGGACCAATATATAGATAATGGGCTTGTCTATGGCCACACTCAAGTATCACTGGACCCTTATCTAGAAAATGGGCTTGCTGTCAGGACCAATATATAGATAATGGGCTTGTCTATGGCCACACTCAAGTATCACTGGACCCTTATCTAGAAAATGGGCTTGCTGTCAGGACCAATATATAGATAATGGGCTTGTCTATGGCCACACTCAAGTATCACTGGACCCTTATCTAGAAAATGGGCTTGCTGTCAGGACCAATATATAGATAATGGGCTTGTCTATGGCCACACTCAAGTATCACTGGACCCTTATCTAGAAAATGGGCTTGCTGTCAGGACCATTATATAGATAATGGGCTTGTCTATGGCCACACTCAAGTATCACTGGACCATTATCTGGAAAATGGGCTTGCTGTCAGGACCATTATATAGATAATGGGCTTGTCTATGGCCACACTCAAGTATCACTGGACCATTATCTGGAAAATGGGCTTGCTGTCAGGACCATTATATAGATAATGGGCTTGTTGGCATATATCATGCAATGGTCCGTAAGAAGCGTAAAGCAAGTGTCTTCAGAAGGCAAACATGTATTCAATAGCTCGTACAAAATAGCAAATAACAGTTTTATCAATTAGCTTCAAGCAAGGTTCATCGAATTTTTTACTACAATCACTTGAACAACACCACAACCCTCTCACCGACAATCTCCACCTTGTCGACAGTTGTTTGTTTTTCTTAGCAGGTGGTACAGTTTCCTGACCTGTCGATCCAAGAGGTTCAACGCGAACGTCAATCTGTTGAGAGCTGGAGACAACCAGAGACAAAACAGTTCTAGGTATAGTGCCATCACTGAGGAGTCTCAGCCATAAGTCGAGCCTGGGAACAAGATGCCTTTATATGTCGTCCAGATGTCGTTGTAGATCTTCAGCCGTCAGTATTATTACCAAGCGGTCTCGTAGGTGTGTCATCGTTATTGACTCTTGTCGCATCTTTAGCTGGCTTCATATCCATAAATAATTGGTCTTCTTCTTCTTCTTCTTCTCCGTTTATCGCCTTGCGGCGTGGAGTGGACAGCGTCAGGTTTCACCGCAAGTGCGTTTGTGTCGCGCCATGTTTGTCGCTGACAATTAGCTACCACTGACAGTCAGACATTGATGACAATTAGCTACTCCTGACAGTCAGACATTGATGACAATTAGCTACCCCTGACAGTCAGACATTGCTGACAATTAGCTACCACTGACAGACAGTCAAATAATTGGTCGAACGACAAATCGACTTCGTCGTCGTCGTCGTCGTCGTCAAAATAGCACGAGTTGAAAAGTGGTTAAAGCCTGCTCCAGCTAGTCAGCTTGTGTGCCTTAAGTAATTTTCCAATACTGTATACATTTGTTTATGGCATTTGAAATTTTGCTAATCGTCCTGCTCATTGAAATCCATGCAGTTTGGCGTAAGTGAAGTTTACTTTCTATAATAGCACCATCACTTCAGTCATGTTTAGCTGTTTATGTCAATTAAATTGTAGGGATATCTATTTAATTAAGCTAATTGTCAGCAATGTCTGACTGTCAGTGGTAGCTAATTGTCAGGCAATGTCTGACCGTCAGTGGTAGCTAATTGTCAGCAATGTCTGACTGTCAGGGGTAGCTAATTGTCATCAATGTCTGACTGTCAGTGGTAGCTAATTGTCAGCAATGTCTGACTGTCAGGGGTAGCTAATTGTCATCAATGTCTGACTGTCAGTGGTAGCTAATTGTCAGCAATGTCTGACTGTCAGGGGTAGCTAATTGTCATCAATGTCTGACTGTCAGTGGTAGCTAATTGTCAGGCAATATCTGACCGTCAGATAATTGTCAGCAATATCTGACCGTCAGTGGTAGCTAATTGTCAGGCAATATCTGACCGTCAGATAATTGTCAGCAATATCTGACCGTCAGTGGTAGCTAATTGTCAGGCAATATCTGACCGTCAGATAATTGTCAGCAATATCTGACCGTCAGTGGTAGCTAATTGTCAGGCAATATCTGACCGTCAGATAATTGTCAGCAATATCTGACCGTCAGTGGTAGCTAATTGTCAGGCAATATCTGACCGTCAGATAATTGTCAGCAATATCTGACCGTCAGTGGTAGCTAATTGTCAGCAATGTCTGACTGTCAGTGGTAGCTAATTGTCAGCAATGTCTGACTGTCAGGGGTAGCTAATTGTCATCAATGTCTGACTGTCAGTGGTAGCTAATTGTCAGGCAATATCTGACCGTCAGATAATTGTCAGCAATATCTGACCGTCAGTGGTAGCTAATTGTCAGGCAATATCTGACCGTCAGATAATTGTCAGCAATATCTGACCGTCAGTGGTAGCTAATTGTCAGGCAATATCTGACCGTCAGATAATTGTCAGCAATATCTGACCGTCAGTGGTAGCTAATTGTCAGGCAATATCTGACCGTCAGATAATTGTCAGCAATATCTGACCGTCAGTGGTAGCTAATTGTCAGCAATGTCTGACTGTCAGTGGTAGATAATTGTCAGCAATATCTGACCGTCAGTGGTAGCTAATTGTCAGGCAATATCTGACCGTCAGATAATTGTCAGCAATATCTGACCGTCAGTGGTAGCTAATTGTCAGCAATGTCTGACTGTCAGTGGTAGATAATTGTCAGCAATATCTGACCGTCAGTGGTAGCTAATTGTCAGGCAATATCTGACCGTCAGATAATTGTCAGCAATATCTGACCGTCAGTGGTAGATAATTGTCAGGCAATATCTGACTCAGTGGCATGCAATTTAGCAAGAACGATAGCACCAGATCTCTAGTTACTATTTAGTTAATCCCCAGTGGAGTCGTGACAAAACCGCCCAGTGCAGCACGATTATTCCCTTTGTCTCCAGGCGGCCGAATTATCAAGTTTCTGATCTCTTTTATGTCACAAAGCAGTGCATGCGCAAGAAGCAAACACGACCCGATCTGTGCGCAAACTGCTCCTGTTTGTCGAAAATTTGAGTGAAAAATTTTGGAATTTTGTGTACCCAAAAATAAGCTAATCTAATAAGTGACAGTTAACTATTCGCCTCTGGTAAGGTGAAGGCCGCATAGGATCCCGGATCAACTTGATGCTGCAGATGCGGATCAACTTAATGCCTATGGATTATTGCAAGCTTCATCATACGAGACTTAAAAGAACGGCTCGCTTCCCTTGCACGAATAGGAGTGAGAATACGAGTACCGGATTAATGAGCGTTAGCAACCAAGGATTACTACATCAGATTCTCAGATAATCGTTTTGGAATGTGCATAGATCTGCTTGGTTGCTATCCAGCTATATCTTAGGAGCCTGTCGACGACTCATGAAGATCTTTGATCTCATCTTATGAGCCTGCCTACTCATGAAGATCTTTGATCTCATCTTATGAGCCTGCCTACTCATGAAGATCTTTGATCTCATCTTATGAGCCTGCCCACTCACGAAGAGCTTTGATCTCATCTTGTGAGCCTGCCTACTCATGAAGAGCTTTGATCTCATCTTGTGAGCCTGCCTACTCATGAAGAGCTTTGATCTCATCTTGTGAGCCTGCCTACTCGTAAAGAGCTTTGATCTCATCTTGTGAGCCTGCCTACTCATGAAGAGCTTTGATCTCATCTTGTGAGCCTGCCTACTCATGAAGAGCTTTGATCTCATCTTATGAGCCTGCCTACTCATGAAGAGCTTTGATCTCATCTTGTGAGCCTGCCTACTCATGAAGAGCTTTGATCTCATCTTGTGAGCCTGCCTACTCATGAAGAGCTTTGATCTCATCTTATGAGCCTGCCTACTCATGAAGAGCTTTGATCTCATCTTGTGAGCCTGCCTACTCATGAAGATCTTGGAGTCAGAACGCAGAGCTTGTGAACTTTGAACTTGTAATTAGGCTTTGAGCTTATTTGCAAGGTTAACCTTTCGAACCCCGCTTTAGGAATTTAAAGATTGCAGTCTCCATAAACCATTAAAAAGACACAAAGGCGCGTGCCTGAACATTATTTGTTAACACTTATCTAACACATGAAAGCATATATTTGAATGTAGGAATCTTAAAATTCATTCCAATTTGGTACGGGAATTGAAGGCGGCGCATTACAGGCTTGAAATGGATATACGAATTCTCTGAACAAAAAGATGTTGAGTAACAAAAATACTGTTTGACCTGGATGGGATCTGCGGGATAGACTCGAGATAGACCTCTACAATGAGATCAAATTTTCTACTTCAAATGCTGAAAAAATATCTGCGACCAAGCCTTACTGAGTATTGTGCCAACTTAGCAAAATTCAGAACTAAAAGACTACTGTAGGGAATCACTTGCTATCTGCCAAGACAAGGATCAAACATCAAGAGCCACCGGGCGCTGCCGCAGTCTGAGCGCAGTTTCTCAGAAATTGAGTCACCTTTGAGCAGAACTCAACAGGCCGGTCCGCGTGCACCCAGTGGCCGGCGCCCTCCACGAATACAATTTCAGAGCGGGGGAACAGGCGCTGAATGCTGGCGTCCTTGGGGCTGCAGAGTGGGGGATGTCAGCGATAGCCAATTGTCAGCGATGGCTAATTGTCAGCGATAGCTAATTGTCAGCGATAGCTAACTGTCAGCGATAGCTTATTTTCAGGCTAATTGCCAGCGCTATCTATTAGCAGCACTCACTCAATGTAGGGTGACTTTGAGCCGCCAATAAAAACGGTTGGTCCGTCGTAAACAGCCTGGCAGCTGTTCAACTCGCAGCCCATCAGCTCCTCAATATGAGTCAGCAAAGCTGGCAGATTGATTCGCCACCTGAACTTGCCCGGACAATCTGGCTCCTCCATCAGGTTGGTGAGTAGGAATTCTCGGATCGCCTTCTCCTGAAATTGATAAGTTTTAAGCAACAGTGTACTTTTGTGATACTGGAAAGACTAATAAGATGACGAAGCATTTGTAATTTATAATACAGTCATAGTGACACTCGCTGTTTACCCAGCTAATACAATGCAAATATCTTACAGGCACTTCGGCGGCCAGAAACTCAGAATAGGCCTTCTTAGTGCCGGCCAAAGACGGGTCAGGCGGCCGGCTCAGGTCCAGGCTGAGCATCAGCTCCATGATGCTGCGAAACCAGCCCGGCTTGGAGCCGCTGGGCTGCGGCGAGGCGTCCACAACAATTAGCGACCGCACCAGCTGCGGCTGCGGCAGGCAGGGAATAGTCTGATATTAGATTCCCGTCTGATCTCACCCTGACTCTAATCTGATCTTACCCTGACTCCAATCTGATCTCAGCTTGACTCCAATCTGATCTCAGCCTGACTCCAATCTGATCTCAGCCTGACTCCAATCTGATCTCAGCCTGACTCCAATCTGATCTCAGCCTGACTCCAATCTGATCTCAGCCTGACTCCAATCTGATCTCAGCCTGACTCCAATCTGATCTCACCCTGACTCCAATCTGATCTCAGCATGACTCAAAACTGATCTCACCGAGACTCCAAGTTGATATTACCCTGACTCTAATCTGATCTCACCCTGACTCCAATCTGATCTCACCCTGGCTCCAATCTGATCTCACCCTGACTCCAATCTGATCTCAGCCTGACTCCAATCTGATCTCAGCCTGACTCCAATCTGATCTCAGCCTGACTCCAATCTGATCTCAGCCTGACTCCAATCTGATCTCAGCCTGACTCCAATCTGATCTCACCCTGACTCCAATCTGATCTCAGCATGACTCAAAACTGATCTCACCGAGACTCCAAGTTGATATTACCCTGACTCTAATCTGATCTCACCCTGACTCCAATCTGATCTCACCCTGACTCCAATCTGATCTCACCCTGACTCCAATCTGATCTCAGCCTGACTCCAATCTGATCTCAGCCTGACTCCAATCTGATCTCACCCTGACTCCAATCTGATCTCACCCTGACTCCAATCTGATCTCACCCTGACTCCAATCTGATCTCAGCCTGACTCAAAACTGATCTCACCGAGACTCCAAGTTGATATTACCCTGACTCTAATCTGATCTCACCCTGACTCCAATCTGATCTCACCCTGACTCCAATCTGATCTCACCCTGACTCCAATCTGATCTCACCCTGACTCCAATCTGATCTCAGCTTGACTCCAATCTGATCTCATCCTGACTCCAATCTGATCTCACCCTGACTCAAAACTGATCTCACCGAGACTCCAAGTTGATATTACCCTGGCTCCAATCTGATCTCAGCTTGACTCCAATCTGGTCTCACCCTCCCATTAGATTCTAACTCTTGGCTACTTTTATCTCTCTCCACCCCTGATCCCTGCCTGCCCCTCTCTAACACTCCCACAGCTCACATGCAGCAGCGCAGTCCTCATGGCCACCTTGCCGCCCAAGCTGTGGCCAAGCAGGTGCACAGGCGTGGCATCCAGCTGCTGCTCAATAAACTGCCTGACATCGCCAACCATAGCCGCCATGCTCATATCCTGATGATGCGGACTGTCGCCATGGTTACGCAGATCGGCGCAAATTATTGGCGAATGATTTCTGGCCAGAGATTTGGCCACAGAGCGCCAGTTGCGGGCCATGCCGAACAGGCCGTGCAGGACGAGCAGCGGCGGCTGCGCGGCCAGGCGCGGGTTGGAGACTGCGGTGTGGGCCAGGCGCACACTGGGGGGTGGCAGGCGGGTTGGAGACTGCGGTGTGGGCCAGGCGCACACTGGGGGGGGGGTGGCAGGCGGGTTGGAGACTGCGGTGTGGGCCGGGCGCACACTGGGGGGTGGCAGGCGGGTTGGAGACTGCTGTGTGGGCCGGGCGCACACTGGGGGGGGGTGGCAGGCGGGTTGGAGACTGCGGTGTGGGCCAGGCGCACACTGGGGAGGGGGTGGCAGGCGGGTTGGAGACTGCGGTGTGGGCCAGGCGTACACTGGGGGGTGGCAGGCGGGTTGGAGACTGCGGTGTGGGCCGGGCGCACACTGGGGGGGTGGCAGGCGGGTTGGAGACTGCTGTGTGGGCCAGGCGCACACTGGGGGGGGGGGGTGGCAGGCGGGTTGGAGACTGCGGTGTGGGCCGGGCGCTGATTAACTCATAAAGAAACACACACACCTCATAGTCGGTAGCGGTCACAATGCAGAGTAGTAAAAAAATCACCTCAGCCAGGCAGGGTGAAGCGGCTGACAAACAAGGTCACTCGGAGAAAATTTCAGCACTGAAAATTTAGTGGTTGTAAAATGGATTTACTGACCATTTTCAGTGAATGCAGCGTTTTATTGGAAACATGTGGGCTAGCGTGGGTGCTGTGTGTCTGGGGTGCGAGATGCTGGGTGCTGTGTGTCTGGGGTGCGAGATGCTGGGTGCTGTGTGTCTGGGATGCGAGATGCTGGGTGCTGTGTGCTGTGTGTCTGGGATGCGAGATGCTGGGTGCTGTGTGCTGTGTGTCTGGGATGCGAGATGCTGGGTGCTGTGTGCTGTGTGTCTGGGATGCGAGGTGCTGTGTGCTGTGTGCTGTGTGTCTGGGATGCGAGATGCTGGGTGCTGTGTGCTGTGTGTCTGGGATGCGAGGTGCTGTGTGCTGTGTGTCTGGGATGCGAGATGCTGTGTGCTGTGTGTCTGGGATGCGAGATGCTGGGTGCTGTGTGTCTGGGGTGCGAGATGCTGGGTGCTGTGTGTCTGGGATGCGAGATGCTGTGTGCTGTGTGTCTGGGATGCGAGATGCTGGGTGCTGTGTGTCTGGGGTGCGAGATGCTGGGTGCTGTGTGTCTGAGGTGTGAGATGCTGGGTGCCTCAGTGTCTGAGGTGTGAGATGCTGGGTGCCTCAGTGTCTGAGGTGTGAGATGCTGGGTGCCTCAGTGTCTGAGGTGTGAGATTCTGGGTGCCTCAGTGTCTGAGGTGTGAGATTCTGGGTGCCTCAGTGTCTGAGGTGTGAGATTCTGGGTGCCTCAGTGTCTGAGGTGTGAGATTCTGGGTGCCTCAGTGTCTGAGGTGTGAGATTCTGGGTGCCTCAGTGTCTGAGGTGTGAGATTCTGGGTGCCTCAGTGTCTGAGGTGTGAGATGCTGGGTGCCTCAGTGTCTGAGGTGTGAGATGCTGGGTGCTGTGTGCTGTGTGTTTGGGGTGTGAGATGCTGGGTGCCTCAGTGTCTGAGGTGTGAGATGCTGGGTGCCTGTGTCTGAGGTGTGAGATGCTGTGTGCTTCGGTAGGGAGATAAAATAATGAGAACAAGGCAGTTAAGACTCAAGCAAGCTTAATGTAATACGTACAGAAATATTTATATAAAACAGCAATACAAATTGCAGCGCCAAAGCAACACTGAAGCGAAACCCGGTACAAATTCCAAGCTTTAATCAAGCTATTGAAGCCAGTGGAAATGCGGCGAAAAACTTATTGTTAGTGAATCGCATTATTGTTATTAAAATATTAATAAAATTCAAAAAGCTTATATAAAAAAGCTGTTATATTGCAAAAACTAATAAAAATATGTAAGCAGCCACTGATGACTATAAACTGCACAAATCAATTAAAGAGATTCAGCAGATGTGTTTGTGTCATTTGCAACTGTTAATACATAATGTGAATATTGAGTTCTATCCAAAAGATATGGCATAATATTTGATAGCAATTTTGTGCATAATACTGAGCAGCCATATTTAACATCTATATATAAAAATTATCAAAACAGAAATATAACACACTGTAGAAAATTTAATTAGTAAATATTCTACATAATAATTTTATAGTAAGGCCTTAATAAAAGTATGGGATATCATTGAAAGCTGACTCGCGAGTAAGCACATTTTTAATGCAAAAATACACTGCAGAAGGCATTTTGACTTCAGCTATGGGTAAAGAGTTAAAAAGTGTGTAAATAGAACTCTTCATGCAGGTCAGAAAGCACCTTGATTCGACTATGGGTATCATTGCACAGTGATTGATAGGGTTGATATCAGCTCATTGATGTGATAGATAGGGTTGATAGCAGCTCATTGATGTGATAGATAGGGTTGATATCAGCTCATTGATGTGATAGATAGGGTTGATATCAGCTCATTGATATGATTGATAGGGTTGATAGCAGCTCATTGATGTGATAGATAGGGTTGATATCAGCTCATTGATGTGATAGATAGGGTTGATATCAGCTCATTGATATGATTGATAGGGTTGATATCAGCTCATTGATATGATAGATAGGGTTGATATCAGCTCATTGATGTGATAGATAGGGTTGATATCAGCTCATTGATATGATAGATAGGGTTGATATCAGCTCATTGATATGATAGATAGGGTTGATATCAGCTCATTGATGTGATAGATAGGGTTGATATCAGCTCATTGATGTGATAGATAGGGTTGATATCAGCTCATTGATATGATAGATAGGGTTGATATCAGCTCATTGATATGATTGATAGGGTTGATAGCAGCTCATTGATGTGATAGATAGGGTTGATATCAGCTCATTGATGTGATAGATAGGGTTGATATCAGCTCATTGATATGATTGATAGGGTTGATATCAGCTCATTGATATGATAGATAGGGTTGATATCAGCTCATTGATGTGATAGATAGGGTTGATATCAGCTCATTGATATGATAGATAGGGTTGATATCAGCTCATTGATATGATAGATAGGGTTGATATCAGCTCATTGATGTGATAGATAGGGTTGATATCAGCTCATTGATGTGATAGATAGGGTTGATATCAGCTCATTGATATGATAGATAGGGTTGATATCAGCTCATTGATATGATTGATAGGGTTGATATCAGCTCATTGATATGATAGATAGGGTTGATATCAGCTCATTGATGTGATAGATAGGGTTGATATCAGCTCATTGATGTGATAGATAGGGTTGATATCAGCTCATTGATATGATAGATAGGGTTGATATCAGCTCATTGATATGATAGATAGGGTTGATATCAGCTCATTGATATGATTGATAGGGTTGATATCAGCTCATTGATATGATAGATAGGGTTGATATCAGCTCATTGATATGATTGATACAGTTGATATAAAATAAAATCTGTAAAACTTTTCAGTAACAAAAATAAAAAGGGACAGGAGAATCACACTACTAATAGTAAAAATAATTTATTTAGCGATCTTTATACACTTCTAATCAAGGATTGTCAATCTGCTGATGCCTGCACATGCTGGGTGGTCATTAACTTAAGTGATTATTTTTGGTTTATAAAATACTGCATCATTTATTTTATCGCCTTCACTCAGAAATGTAGTTGCTTTGATTATTTCCGTCCCAATTTGGTGTTGATTTCGCTGCGTCTGCCCTAATTTGTTGTTGATTTTGCTGTGTCTCTCCTAACTTGTTGTTGATTTTGCTGTGTCTCTCCTAACTTGTTGTTGATTTTGCTGTGTCTCTCCTAACTTGTTGTTGATTTTGCTGTGTCTCTCCTAACTTGTTGTTGATTTTGCTGTGTCTCTCCTAACTTGTTGTTGATTTTGCTGTGTCTCTCCTAACTTGTTGCTTTGATGTGTCTCTCCTAATTTGTTGTTTTTTTATGTGGTCTCTCCTAATTTGTTGTTGTTTTTTATGTGTCTCTCCTAATTTGTTGTTGATTTTGCTGTGTCTCTCCTAATTTGTTGTTGTTTTTTATGTGTCTCTCCTAATTTGTTGTTGTTTTTATGTGTCTCTCCTAATTTGTTGTTGATTTTGCTGTGTCTCTCCTAATTTGTTGCTTTGATGTGTCTCTCCTAATTTGTTGTTGTTTTTTATGTGTCTCTCCTAATTTGTTGTTGTTTTTTATGTGTCTCTCCTAATTTGTTGTTGATTTTGCTGTCTCTCCTAATTTGTTGTTGTTTTTTATGTGTCTCTCCTAATTTGTTGTTGATTTTGCTGTGTCTCTCCTAATTTGTTGTTGTTTTTTGTGTCTGCCCTAATTTGTTGTTTGCTGTGCCTGTCCCTGTTGGGATGTCAGACGTTGCTGCGGGTCATCGAGTACAGGCAGTCCTGCGGAGTAGGCGACGAATCCAGCAGGTTGTCGATGGCGGTGAGCCACTGCTGGCAGGCGGCGGCGGAGTCGGCGGAGAACACATAGTCCCTGTCTGGCGTGCTCAGAGTGAACACGTGCTGTCCGGCCGGTTTGACTTTCTTCCTGAAGCCGGGCGGGGCCCAGCCGAGATGCTGTAAGCCGGCCGCTGTCCCAGCCAGATCTCGCCTCTCGGCCGGGGCTCCATGAAGCCGGCGCAGTAGAACAGCGACCGGCGCAGCAGGAAGCACCAGCGGCGCTGCCAGGCCTCCGTCTGGTTTGGCCCGGTCTTGGCCAGCCAGCCGCACACGGCGAAGTCGTAAGTTAGCGGCAGTCGGAGCAGCTCCTCGGGAGACAGCAGCGACACCCGATAGCGATAGTACTTGCAGCCGCGGATGGCGTTGTACCAGCTGATGATCTCCTGCTCCTGTTCATGGTACACGTACAGGCTGCGAGTGCGGCCCTGGTCCGGGTACAGGATCTGCATCAGGTTGGGGTGGCTGCCCTCCACGGCGACGCCAACCATCGTCACGTTCAGCTGACAGTGACATGAAAAAATAAAGCAGCAAATTGAAATTGAAATCTGTGCCGCTGGTGTGCAAAACACAGAGGGGCCCACAAATACGCCATGAAATCACGGACAGGTGATCAAGGACACGAAGGATTATTTGAAGACAGGCAGTCAAGACACACGAGGACAGGTCAGCAGACACTGAAGGACAGGTCAGCAAAGACACTCAAGGACAGGTCAGCAGACACTGAAGGACAGGTCAGCAAAGACACACAAGGACAGGTCAGCAGACACTGAAGGACAGGTTAGCAAAGACACACAAGGACAGGTCAGCAAAAACACATGGACAGGTCAGCAAAGACACACGAGGACAGGTCAGCAGACACTGAAGGACAGGTCAGCAAAGACACACAAGGACAGGTCAGCAGACACTGAAGGACAGGTCAGCAAAGACACACAAGGACAGGTCAGCAAAAACACATGGACAGGTCAGCAAAGACACACAAGGACAGGTCAGCAATGACACACTAGGACAGGTCAGCAAAGACACACAAGGACAGGTCAGCAAAGACACACAAGGACAGGTCAGCAGACACTGAAGGACAGGTCGGCAATGACACACAAGGACAGGTCGGCAATGACACACAAGGACAGGTCGGCAATGACACACAAGGACAGGTCGGCAATGACACACAAGGACAGGTCAGCAATGACACACAAGGACAGGTCAGCAAAGACACACAAGGACAGGTCAGCAAAGACACACAAGGACAGGTCGGCAATGACACACAAGGACAGGTCGGCAATGACACACAAGGACAGGTCAGCAATGACACACTAGGACAGGTCAGCAAAGACACACAAGGACAGGTCAGCAAAGACACACAAGGACAGGTCGGCAATGACACACAAGGACAGGTCAGCAAAAACACATGGACAGGTCAGCAATGACACACAAGGACAGGTCAGCAAAGACACACAAGGACAGGTCAGCAGACACTGAAGGACAGGTCGGCAAAGACACACAAGGACAGGTCGGCAATGACACACAAGGACAGGTCGGCAATGACACACAAGGACAGGTCGGCAATGACACACAAGGACAGGTCGGCAATGACACACAAGGACAGGTCAGCAATGACACACAAGGACAGGTCAGCAAAGACACACAAGGACAGGTCGGCAATGACACACAAGGACAGGTCGGCAATGACACACAAGGACAGGTCGGCAATGACACACAAGGACAGGTCAGCAAAAACACATGGACAGGTCAGCAATGACACACAAGGACAGGTCGGCAATGACACACAAGGACAGGTCGGCAATGACACACAAGGACAGGTCGGCAAAGACACACAAGGACAGGTCAGCAATGACACACAAGGACAGGTCAGCAAAGACACACAAGGACAGGTCAGCAAAGACACACAAGGACAGGTCAGCAAAAACACATGGACAGGTCAGCAATGACACACAAGGACAGGTCAGCAAAGACACACAAGGACAGGTCAGCAGACACTGAAGGACAGGTCGGCAAAGACACACAAGGACAGGTCGGCAATGACACACAAGGACAGGTCGGCAATGACACACAAAGACAGGTCAGCAAAAACACATGGACAGGTCAGCAATGACACACAAGGACAGGTCAGCAAAGACACACAAGGACAGGTCAGCAGACACTGAAGGACAGGTCGGCAAAGACACACAAGGACAGGTCGGCAATGACACACAAGGACAGGTCAGCAGACACTGAAGGACAGGTCGGCAATGACACACAAGGACAGGTCAGCAGACACTGAAGGACAGGTCGGCAATGACACACAAGGACAGGTCAGCAAAGACACACAAGGACAGGTCAGCAAAGACACACAAGGACAGGTCAGCAAAGACACACAAGGACAGGTCAGCAAAGACACACAAGGACAGGTCGGCAAAGACACACAAGGACAGGTCGGCAATGACACACAAGGACAGGTCAGCAATGACACACGGACCAACAAAGCCCATCCCACAGTGGCCCAACTCACCCTATCAATGGGAATGGTGGCCTTGACCTCCCTAGCGCTGCCGTCCTTCACAAAGTACCGCAGATAATTATCCCTCTCGGACAGTTCAAAAATTCTGGAAAAGTACTTGTCCGAATCTTTCGACCGTTTCCACAGTTGGCCCTCCTTGGTGAAGCCGCCGCCGCCGCCCATCCGATGGTAGGCGGCCTGCAGTGCGGGGTCACAGAACTCCCTGCGCCTGTACTTGGCCAGCACGAACTGGTGCCGGATGGCGTCAGCCTCACCGACTGCGTGCGGTTTCGGCCGGCGATAAAAGGCCGGCAGGTTGCGCTCGAGCTCCTGGGCCACCGCCAGATTGCCCAGAAGGCTAGCCAGCTCGGCCGGCTGCCAGGAGTCCCGGTCAACCGATCTGGTGCGGAATCCTAGCCGCCTGTGGAATTGTGCGGACATTGTTTAGGGATTTTAAATTGGGGAACCCAGTCTAATTCCCCTTTTAGACCGAGTATTGCTATTGGCTATTCTAGTGGACACCCAGATCTTGTCATTAGATACCAGTGGACACCCAGATCTTGTCATTAGATACCAGCGGACACCCAGATCTTGTCATTAGATACCAGTGGACACCCAGATCTTGTCATTAGATACCAGTGGACACCCAGATCTTGTCATTAGATACCAGTGGACACCCAGATCTTGTCATTAGATACCAGCGGACACCCAGATCTTGTCATTAGATACCAGTGGACACCCAGATCTTGTTATTAGATTCCAGTGGACACCCGCTCACGAAGGTCACCTGTAGACGGCGGCGCAGGCTACGCAAGCGAAGGTGCCGCCAGTCTCCAGGCCGACTACGCTAGTTGGCCTGGCGCCGCACTCTGCGCAGCTGGCATTCTCGCCTTTATTGGCTAGGGCGCGTATCGGCGAAACTGCCTCGCCGCTATTGGCTGGCTGGCTGTAGCCAGGCGACTTCTGATTGGCCGAGGCGAAAGCCATCTGCTATTGGTTGACGCTTTTCTTGCTACTGCAATGCATCAATCATTTTAGGACAGAAAAATAAGCGGCCTAGATTTGGAATTCGATATTCTACTTAAACTACTTAAAACGGTGTAAATCAAGTAGTATTTGAAATCAACTCGGTTCACAAAATCGAAATTTTACAACGTAAAAGCGTAAGGAACATGAAACATAGAATTAGCTGCCAACGATTTAGGTTATGGTAGGGTTAAATGAGGGTTAGGGTTTAGGTTAGGATAGGGTAGGCTTTAAGTGAGGGTTAGGGTTTAGATCATGGTAGGGTTTAGGGTTTAAACTAGGGTTTACGTTACGTTAGGGCTTAAGTGGGGGTTAGAGTTTAGGTTAAAGAAGGGTTCATGTGATCGAGGGTTAGAGTTTAGATTAGGGTAGGGTTTATGAGTTTATGTTACGGTAGGGTTTAGGAGAGCGTTAGATTTTAGGTTACGGTAGGGCTTAGGAGAGGGTTAGAGTTTAGGTTACGGTAATTTGGGTCTAGGGCCGGCAGTCAATTGTCGTAGACCAAGAAGCACAATAATTACTATAATTACTAGTTAATAGACTAACCAATTAAGCATTCTGGACTATCAGCTAGAAAAATAAAATCTGAAAGTTCAGTTAACAACCTGAATAATAGAATCAACGGGTTATGTGTTGTATGTATTTTTCT
This sequence comes from Macrostomum lignano, assembly GCA_002269645.1. Lineage (NCBI taxonomy): Eukaryota > Metazoa > Platyhelminthes > Macrostomidae > Macrostomum > Macrostomum lignano. Next base: position 108,311 of record NIVC01002686.1, on the reverse strand, counting down.
ACAAATTAGAAGCACATATTGATCTTGTAGAGTAGTAAACGTTGCCAGAGTCTATTATAGTAAGTATTGTATAACATATTGCTAATTAAGACTGTCAACTGAGTATAGAAGCTAGTGGACCCGGCAGCGACAGAAAAGAAATCATAATAACAATAAAAGCTATTAGCAATAATAATTAAGCGAATATGAATGAAAGCCTATGAATTCCTGCACAGGACAGACATACGCGCGGATATGCCTAATGGCCTGAGCCAAATCACCTTCCTTTGCTTTTAATTGAAGATTTCAAATAATAAAAAATTATAAAAGGAAAGTATTGGGCCCAGCTACAAATGCTACATTTCGAACGATATATATATAATTGATCTACAAGATAGATTACTAACTATTAGACTTAAGGATAATATAATAGAATAATAAATTGACCGCAATGTACCCTTGGCTTTAGGGATATAGATAGCGAATAACGGGGATAAAACCCGTATAGAAAGTTCATAGAATTAGAATAGGTTCATAGAATAATAGACCTGTCATAGTGTCTTTATGCCTTGGCTGACCTGTCTTTGTGTGTCTTTGCTGACCTGTCCATGTGTTTTTGCTGACCTGTCCTTGTGTGTCTTTTCTGACCTGTCCATGTGTTTTTGCTGACCTGTCCTTGTGTGTCTTTGCTGACCTGTCCTTGTGTTTTTGCTGACCTGTCTTTGTGTGTCTTTGCTGACCTGTCCTTGTGTTTTTGCTGACCTGTCCTTGTGTGTCTTTGCTGACCTGTCCTTGTGTTTTTGCTGACCTGTCCTTGTGTTTTTGCTGACCTGTCCTTGGGTGTCTTTGCTGACCTGTCCTTGTGTGTCTTTGCTGACCTGTCCTTGTGTTTTTGCTGACCTGTCCTTGTGTGTCTTTGCTGACCTGTCCTTGGGTGTCTTTGCTGACCTGTCCTTGTGTGTCTTTTCTGACCTGTCCTTGTGTGTCTTTGCTGACCTGTCCATGTGTTTTTGCTGACCTGTCCTTGGGTGTCTTTGCTGACCTGTCCTTGAGTGTCTGCTGACCTGTCCTTGTGTGACTTGCTGACCTGTCCTTGTGTGTCTTTGCTGACCTGTCCATGTGTTTTTGCTGACCTGTCCTTGTGTGTCTTTGCTGACCTGTCCTTGGGTGTCTTTGCTGACCTGTCCTTGAGTGTCTGCTGACCTGTCCTTGTGTGTCTTTGCTGACCTGTCCTTGTGTGTCTTTGCTGACCTGTCCTTGTGTGTCTTTGCTGACCTGTCCATGTGTTTTTGCTGACCTGTCCTTGTGTGTCTTTGCTGACCTGTCCTTGTGTTTTTGCTGACCTGTCCTTGTGTGTCATTTCTGACCTGTCCTTGTGTGTCATTGCTGACCTGTCCTTGTGTTTTTGCTGACTTGTCCTTGTGTGTCTTTGCTGACCTGTCCATGTGTTTTTGCTGACCTGTCCTTGTGTGTCTTTTCTGACCTGTCCATGTGTTTTTGCTGACCTGTCCTTGTGTGTCTTTGCTGACCTGTCCTTGTGTTTTTGCTGACCTGTCTTTGTGTGTCTTTGCTGACCTGTCCTTGTGTGTCATGGCTGACCTGTCCATGTGTTTTTGCTGACCTGTCCTTGTGTGTCTTTGCTGACCTGTCCTTGTGTTTTTGCTGACCTGTCTTTGTGTGTCTTTGCTGACCTGTCCATGTGTTTTTGCTGACCTGTCCTTGTGTGTCTTTGCTGACCTGTCCTTGTGTGTCTTTGCTGACCTGTCCTTGTGTTTTTGCTGACCTGTCCTTGTGTGTCATGGCTGACCTGTCCATGTGTTTTTGCTGACCTGTCCTTGTGTGTCTTTGCTGGCCTGTCCTTGTGTGTCATGGCTGACCTGTCCTTGTGTGTCTTTGCTGACCTGTCCTTGTGTGTCTTTGCTGACCTGTCCTTGTGTGTCTTTGCTGACCTGTCCTTGTGTTTTTGCTGACCTGTCTTTGTGTGTCTTTGCTGACCTGTCCATGTGTTTTTGCTGACCTATCCTTGTGTGTCTTTGCTGACCTGTCCTTGTGTTTTTGCTGACCTGTCCTTGTGTGTCATGGCTGACCTGTCCATGTGTTTTTGCTGACCTGTCCTTGTGTGTCTTTGCTGGCCTGTCCTTGTGTGTCATGGCTGACCTGTCCTTGTGTGTCTTTGCTGACCTGTCCTTGTGTGTCTTTGCTGACCTGTCCTTGTGTGTCTTTGCTGACCTGTCCGTGAGTGTCTTTGCTGACAAATGCTTGAAAATATTTGGGTAAAGTTTAGGAAAAGATTAGGTTTGTGAAACTACTAAAGCACTGTTCCAGTCAGAAGAACGCTTGAATCAATGGAAGAAGACAGCCGGCCATTGAAACACCGCAGCTGTCAGAGCCTCAGATCTTAGTGAGCAGCCGGCAGGAGGACGAAGCGTCAACCTTGCTGCTGTCCTCCTCGGCGTTCACAGACTTGACAACGTTGTCCACAACGTGCATAGAGAACCGGCGACAGCGGACGCTGCCAAGAACGGCTGTCAGATCGATGTCCATGCCCAGGGCTTTGGCGAACTCGGCCCGACTGTCGGCCAGCATCAGCACCTGGCAGTTTGGAATTGACTTAGAAAATTTTTAAACTATCATTTCTACTTACAGTAGCGTACAAAGCCTTTCATCTAACTTTAATCACTGAATGCTCGATGTGTACATGCCTGACGATTAGAAAGTCAGGGCCGCTGTACGAACTGTGTCTGCGTAGGAGAGGAGAGAGTAGAGGAAAGGAAAGGAGAAAAGCGTAGAGAACTGAGAAGGGAAGCTTACCCTGAGGGAGCCGGGTTGCTATTCTAAAGTTTCAAAGGACCTGAGGGCTGGACAGAGGCTTCGCGGTCCGAAGTTTGCCGACTCCTGGCTTACAGTATTGGCGCACTTGCATGTGCTGAGGAGTATTGTGCTGAGGAATATTATCATGAGTCAAGCCACTAACCTTGTCACCAGATCCCAGGGCGCCAGCCCAGGCGGCCATCACGAACGGATCGTTAACAGCCACGCAGATCACCAGGTCGACACCTTTGGCTTTGAGCTTGTCAAAGTCGGCTACAAAGCCGGGCAGGTGGCTGCTGTGGCAGGTCGGCGTGAAAGCTCCGGGGACGCCGACAATGACAACCGACTTGCCGGCGCAGAGCTCGTCAATGCGGACCGGCTTGTTAGGAGCGCCGTCGAACAGAGTGACCTGCGGCAGTCGGTCGCCTGGCTTCACTTGGCTGGTCATGGCTGTTTAGCTTAGCTGAAGTGGCAGCAATTTGCACATCAATTAGGTAGTTAAGTTTGCATGGCAGCCTGTTAGCCCCGGACACGCAGTCATGCCCAAGCGCAAGCTATTTGTACAACAGGCCACAAATCAATGACGCGAGAGTCAGCTGTTCGGTCCCCACTACAGATACTAAAATAACTAGTTGGGCCACTCAGGCACATATACTTGGTAAAACAGCTTTCTACTTTCAGTTCAGTAGCAACGAAGAATACATAAGCTATTTTATAAAAATAAAGACAACTGAAACAACTTTGATAAGTTTAGAAGCCCAAGCTTGCAGGCAGGCGTAAACAGCTTGCTAATTGGTTCAGCAATAATGTACATAAGCCTGTCCACTGAAATGTACATTGCAGCTTTAGGCTGGAATTCCGAGAAAGGCAGTAAAGATTAGGGCGTAGGTAGTGTGGAAAGGCGCGGTTGGAGGGTTTAGACTGAGGGATAAAAGCCAACAAATGAGCCTTGGCTTTAAGATACATTAAAATGTCATGTTTAACTTACTACTGAACTGAAAGTAGCTTACACGCAAATTTACTGAGTGGCCCATCTAGTTATTCTTGTATCTGTGGTCCCCACCGAAATTATTATTTATTTAGTTCGAATTTCTTTATATCTTGTATATAAACAAGCATAACATTCGTAAGATAGCAAAATTTCTTAATGAGTAGTATATGACGAAAAATATTCAACCTGGTTTGTGTTAGGAGCAAGTAAGGCATGAGACAATCTTTATTATAAAATCTGCATAAAAAATCTGAAAAATTGAGCAAAAATACAGGATTAATCTCGTAGAAATCTGGAAGACAAAAATGTTGATTTGAAAAAAGTATAGGCAGTAAACACTCTAATTAAGCATATGGAATAGTCCTGAATATTCAACTGTCGATGGTCTAAAGTATTCAGCTGTCTATGGCCTAGAGTATTCACCTGTCTATGGCCTAGAGTATTCACCAGTCTATGGCCTAGAGTATTCACCAGTATATGGCCTAGAGTATTCACCAGTCTATGGCCTAGAGTATTCACCAGTCGATGGCCTAGAGTATTCACCAGTCTATGGCCTAGAGTATTCACCAGTCTATGGCCTAGAGTATTCACCAGTCTATGGCCTAGAGTATTCACCAGTCTATGGCCTAGAGTATTCACCAGTCGATGGCCTAGAGTATTCACCAGTCTATGGCCTAGAGTATTCACCAGTCTATGGCCTAGAGTATTCACCAGTCTATGGCCTAGAGTATTCACCAGTCTATGGCCTAGAGTATTCACCAGTCGATGGCCTAGAGTATTCACCAGTCGATGGCCTAGAGTATTCACCTGTCTATGGTCTAAAGTATTCACCAGTCTATGGCCTAGAGTATTCACCAGTCTATGGCCTAGAGTATTCACCTGTCTATGGCCTAGAGTATTCACCAGTCTATGGCCTAGAGTATTCACCTGTCTATGGCCTAGAGTATTCACCTGTCTATGGCCTAGAGTATTCACCAGTCTATGGCCTAGAGTATTCACCAGTCTATGGCCTAGAGTATTCACCTGTCTATGGCCTAGAGTATTCACCAGTCGATGGCCTAGAGTATTCACCAGTCGATGGCCTAGAGTATTCGCCAGTCGATGGCCTAGAGTATTCACCAGTCGATGGCCTAGAGTATTCAGCTGTCTATGGTCTAGAGTATTCAGCTGTCTATGGCCTAGAGTATTCACCAGTCGATGGCCTAGAGTATTCAGCTGTCTATGGTCTAGAGTATTCAGCTGTCTATGGCCTAGCGTTAAAACAACATTTCTAAGTAAAAAATAATACAAAATAGACGCTCGAAATGTTAATAATAAAGTGGTAAAATGAAAAATAGACAAGATCCGATAATACGAGATTCAGCAGTTTGGCTACAGACAGAAGCAAAAAAACACAAGATGAATTGTCACAGGTAGCTCAGCCCATCCAGAGCATTGAGAAGATTGCGCCAAACGGGCCATGTACGACGACTACGCCAATTCCCAACGCAACCAATTAGAGGTTGAAATACGAAAACTCCGTTTTGCCCATCAACATCGGGGCCAAGCTGGCGAAGCTGCTCGACGCACTCGGGCTGCTCTAAGCACCACAATATGAGCAGGTCAGGGCGATGGCGAGCGGCGTCGGTCACCAGGCGAATTGAACTGCTATAGAATTCGTCATCAGCATCAGCCTCGCTACTAACCAGGCAGACTACAGCGCCGATGCTTTCCTGCAGATTGGGGAGAGAAGTGGTTGTGAGACTAGCGGTGAGATTGGGGGGAGGGCGGGAACTAACTTGATTAGAGGACGGGTACTGGCTTGATTAGAGACAGGGTGCTGGCTTGATTAGAGACAGAGTACTGGCTTGATTCGAGAGAGGGTGTTGGCTTTCTTGATTAGATGCTGGCTTGATTAGAGACAGGGTGCTGGCTTGATTAGAGAGCGGGTACTGGCTTGATTAGAGACAGGGTGCTGGCTTGATTAGAGACAGGGTGCTGGCTTGATTAGAGACAGGGTGCTGGCTTGATTAGAGACAGGGTGCTGGCTTGATTAGAGACAGGGTGCTGGCTTGATTAGAGACAGGGTGCTGGCTTGATTAGAGACAGGGTGCTGGCTTGATTAGAGACAGGGTGTTGGCTTGATTAGAGACAGGGTGCTGGCTTGATTATAGACAGGGTGCTGGCTTGATTAGAGACAGGGTGCTGGCTTGATTAGAGGACGGGTACGCCTTGATTAGATGGTGGGTACTGGCTTGATTAGATTGCGGGTACTGGCTTGATTAGATGGTGGGTACTGGCTTGATTAGATGGTGGGTACTGGCTTGATTAGATGGCGGGTACTGGCTTGATTAGATGGTGGGTACTGGCTTGATTAGATGGTGGGTACTGGCTTGATTAGATGGTGGGTACTGGCTTGATTAGATGGCGGGTACTGGCTTGATTAGATGGTGGGTACTGGCTTGATTAGATGGCGGGTACTGGCTTGATTAGATGGTGGGTACTGGCTTGATTAGATGGCGGGTACTGGCTTGATTAGATGGTGGGTACTGGCTTGATTAGATGGCGGGTACTGGCTTGATTAGATGGTGGGTACTGGCTTGATTAGAGAGCGGGTACTGGCTTGATTAGATGGCGGGTACTGGCTTGATTAGAGACAGGGTACTGACTTAACTAAAGACAGGGTGTTGGCTTGATTAGAGACAGGGTGTTGGCTTGCTTGATTAGATGCTGGCTTGATTAGAGACAGGGTGCTGGCTTGATTAGAGACAGGGTGCTGGCTTGATTAGAGACAGGGTGTTGGCTTGCTTGATTAGATGCTGGCTTGATTAGAGACAGGGTGCTGGCTTGATTAGAGACAGGGTACTGGCTTGATTAGAGACAGGGTGCTGGCTTGATTAGAGACAGGGTGCTGGCTTGATTAGAGACAGGGTGCTGGCTTGATTAGAGACAGGGTACTGGCTTGATTAGAGACAGGGTACTGGCTTGATTAGAGGCAGGGTGCTGGCTTGATTAGAGACAGGGTACTGGCTTGATTAGAGACAGGGTACTGGCTTGATTAGAGGCAGGGTGCTGGCTTGATTAGAGGGCGGTTTAAAAGCAGCATTTCAGTTTCCAAGTTTTAAAAGCCAAGGCTTTGATGAGATGGCAATCAGCCAAAAACCAAACCCACCGATCGCAACAAAGACTGCTGCGCTTGCAAAACTTCCTCGTCGGAGAAGCCGTTAAAATTCCGACAGGGGGCGATGAAGAAGTTTCTGTAGCACAGTGTTTTTAGAGAAGTGGCGCCAGACATTGTGATGAGCTCCTGGCACCTGGCAGGTAGGAATAGCCAACAAAATCTCGTGAGTTTTAGGAAACAAAAGTGAGGATATTTTCAGAGAGAGGGTAACCTCATGAACTTCTCATGGCTGGCTATACTCCTAGAAGTGGAATTCTCATGGCGGGGGAATCTCATACGACTGGAATTCTCATGGGGGGGGAATATCACAGGACTGGAATTTTCATGGCGGGGGAATCTCATAGGATTGGAATTCTCGTGGTGGGGGGATCTCATAGGATTGGAATTCTCATGGTGGGGGAATCTCATAGGATTGGAATTCTCATGGTGGGGGGGAATCTCATAGGACTGGAATTTTCATGGCGGGGGAATCTCAGGATTGGAATTCTCATGGTGGAGGGAATCTCACAGGACTGGAATTTTCATGGCGGGGGAATCTCAGGATTAGAATTCTCATGGTGGGGGGAATCTCATAGGACTGGAATTTTCATGGCGGGGGAATCTCAGGATTAGAATTCTCATGGTGGGGGGAATCTCATAGGACTGGAATTTTCATGGCGGGGGAAATCTCATAGGATTAGAATTCTCTAGTCTTAGAAATCTCAGGGCTAGAAGTCTCAGGGCAATATAACTTTAATCCGAGCAAATCTAATGTCAAAAGGTGCGTGAAAAATTAACCGCCCAGACCCAAAGAAGCTGGCAAACCTCTGGCTGGGCCGACCGCCCGGCTGAGGGTCCACAATGAGAACCGGTAGCCGAGGCACAAGCAGAGGCAGGTTAAGCAGCCGATGCTGCCGTAAGGTCAGCCGGCAGCAGGGTGGCCGTGCAGGCAGCTCCAGTTTGGACAGGGCGCGCAGCAAGTAGAAGCCGAGAATTTTGAATTGGCACCGGCAGGCGGCCAGAATAACAAATCCCATCTCCGCGTTCGCGAGCCTTTTCAAGGCGACCTTGACAACGTTGGGCTGGCAGAGGGGCGGGCGAGAATGTTTGAGCTCGCATACGCTGTGCTATTGCATTCGCCTACCGCCTGCCTACCAACATTCAGGCTACTGCATTCGCCTACCACCTACCTATCTACCAACATTCAGGCTACTGCATTCGCCAACCGCCTGCCTACCAACATTCAGGCTACTGCATTCGCCAACCGCCTGCCTACCAACATTCAGGCTAATGCATTCGCCAACCGCCTGCCTACCAACATTCAGGCTACTGCATTCGCCTACCACCTACCTACCTACCAACATTCAGGCTACTGCATTCGCCAACCGCCTGCCTACCAACATTCAGGCTACTGCATTCGCCTACCACCTACCTATCTACCAACATTCAGGCTACTGCATTCGCCTACCACCTACCTACCTACCAACATTCAGGCTACTGCATTCGCCAACCGCCTGCCTACCAACATTCAGGCTACTGCATTCGCCTACCACCTACCTACCTACCAACATTCAGGCTACTGCATTCGCCAACCGCCTGCCTACCAACATTCAGGCTACTGCATTCGCCAACCGCCTGCCTACCAACATTCAGGCTAATGCATTCGCCAACCGCCTGCCTACCAACATTCAGGCTACTGCATTCGCCTACCACCTACCTACCTACCAACATTCAGGCTACTGCATTCGCCAACCGCCTGCCTACCAACATTCAGGCTACTGCATTCGCCAACCGCCTGCCTACCAACATTCAGGCTACTGCATTCGCCTACCACCTACCTACCAACATTCAGGCTACTGCATTCGCCTACCACCTACCTACCAACATTCAGGCTACTGCATTCGCCAACCGCCTGCCTACCAACATTCAGGCTACTGCATTCGCCAACCGCCTGCCTACCAACATTCAGGCTACTGCATTCGCCTACCACCTACCTACCTACCAACATTCAGGACGTTCAACATTAAAGTCACTGGTAGCCTCCAGGATACTGCACCCAACTAGAAGCCGATTAGTTTCCCATAATTAGCAGCTGGCACTCACGTCTCTGCACTCAATAGGCGAGATGACCATAGCAGCTAACAGAAGCTGTTGAAATCCTTCAACGAACAGCGCCGGATTATTCCATTTACGGCAATCCCTAAGGAAGTCCTGAACAGTTTGAAAATAACGGCCGCGCTTTCCAAGACGCTTAGCATCGGCCAGTGTCAGCCGCAATAGGCGCTCTGTGTCTGGACTGCGAGTATTCAGCAGTGCAAATATTCCTTCTCTGAATTCAGCAGTAGTAGCAGCTGAATTGTAGCTGGCCAGCCTGTACCTGGACGCCATCTGAGCATACTGAGCATCTGGCAGCAGGATTCCTTCTCTATTAACTAAAACCTGATTGGGTATGTCAGGCAGAATCTCAGGAATAGTCAGCATTAGACTGGAAGCCAATTTCAATACAATAGAACTAGGCTGGAGATGTGGCTGCTCATCAGAATTTGAGATGGCTATTTCATATAATGGCTGCAATACTGGATGATCAATACTTCCTACTGTTATCATATGTTGTGTTAGATGCTCCTGAATTGTATTTATTGTCGATTCTCTATAACTGGAACTTATAGAATCGTAAAGAAAATTTGCAAATATCTCTGTTGGTGCCTCATTTAGTTGTATAGGCTCGTATTGTATTAAAGGAATTGCTTCTCCCATTTTTAGTGCTCCAATCAATTGCTTTACAAAACCATAAGTAGAAATAGTATGTGCATTTTTAGTTCAATTTTGATTTGATCAGTGACAAAAATTTACTTTATTTCAATTAAAGGATTGTTTTTATTATATTTGAACCCAAAAAAATTTAATACATAAATTTAATATCATAAAAAACAAATGTCATAATTATAATAATATAAATTTAGAATGAAACCTAATAATCATCTAATTGAATAGTTATATAGCCATATATAGCCAGTGATTAAGCCAATAAGCCGTGGAATATAATTTAAAAATCATGTTAATTCAGAAGTGATAAAAAGAAGCAACTATAGAAATAAAAAAGTAAAAGTGACACCACAAGGCTATAACCCCTTCAATATCATATAATATCTATAATATTATAATATAGGCCTAAGCAAATATTTTGGGGGTTATATTATAAATCTTTACTGTTTTAAAAAGAATGCTTATCTTATTTGTTATAATATATTAACCGGCAGAAGACGGATGGCACGATTTTGTGCCATAAAGTAATCATAGTTATTGACGGAACCGAATCTTAGTGTCTAGGGCAATCGTAGATTGCAGAATTTAATACCCCCGTTGCCGACTGACATGGCTCAAAAACGTGCCACGTCCGTTTTAGTTGGAAAGCTGCTTATTTTCCTATAGGTTAGGTGGCAGTCTATGGCAATCATCACAGATCAAGAATAGGACCAGGACCAAATGCACACCTGCATATATTAAAAACGAATAATAGTATTTGATTAGTATATTTAGAAGTAGTTAGTACATTTGTACCAGGTATCTTATACGTAGTATAGTATAACACGAATGTAGATCATGCTTTCTTTATTGATAACACAAACTAACGCAAAAAGCATTAGTTTTTAGGAAGTCTTGACTATTAATAAATAGAACGAGCTGTGTATAATTGAACTGTATTCGAACAGAAAAACACAGTAGAATAGGTGACAGAAAAAGGGAATTCAGATCATGAATAAATAGAAGTGCGCATTGGGCTGCCAAAACTTCATTGTTTTTTTTCAACACAAAAGCCGCTCATCCCACCATGTCAGTTAGGATGAACCATGTGCCAGCAAGCAAAGCAAGCACCCAAACACAATGCAGGAACTCCTCGACAAGCGGCACAAACAGTCACTGTTCTTTTCACCACACCATGCTGATAGCACATCCGGCAGCGCTTGCGTGGGCGGCTTTGAGCTCCTTGTATTGGCGCCTTAGTTGGCAAATGAACGCCCACACCGACTGCCGCACCCGCACCTGCTGCCGCTCTGGCATCCGCACCTGCTGCCGCTCCGGCATCCGCACCTGCTGCCGCTCCGGCATCCGCACCTGTTGCCGCTCCGGCATCCGCACCTGCTGCCGCTCCAGCATCCGCACCTGTTGCCGCTCCGGCACCCGCACCTGCTGCAGCTCCGGCACCCGCACCTGCCGCAGCTCCGGCGCCTGCACCTGCTGCAGCTCCGGCACCCGCACCTGCTGCAGCTCCGGCACCCACACCAACTCTACGAGGCTGGGCTCCACGTCGCCTAGCATCACCGGTATCCTCAACCAATATTTTAATAGCCTGTCTTAAGAACTGCAGAAAAGTCTTGCTGCCACCTGCCTGTTGGTAGACAATCCAAGCGTTGCGAACGAGCAGCAGGATCAGGTGAAACCCGAGTTTGTGGAACCACCGGATGCTTTTTCGATTGGCCAAGTACGGGTGTAGAGCGGAATCCATGTGGTCGACGCCACCCATGCTGTTAGAGTACGAGAGCACGCTAGTCGGTTTGGTGACGATCTGAACGCTGCCGCCACGACGAGTGCGCTGAACCTGCCTACATTCGGCCGATCCAGCGGTGTCCAATACGAAAACAGTCTTGACGCCACTCTATTTCCTGTCAACAAACTTGCAGGCAAGCACATTTCCAGAGCGTGCAATGGCGGAAGAAGTTGGCTGCAGATTTACAGCCTGCAGCAGGTTTGGGATGCCGCGGTTTTTGCGCACTGTGCCAGTGAGAAGAACATTCCGTTGCAGCAGCCACGTAGCAAGTCTGTGCGAAGTGAACCAACTGTCTGTGAAAATATGGTAGCCTAGGTAAAGCAAATTGCGGCACAACTCAGCCACAACTCTCTCACTCATGGACAAATTTTGACAGCCCAGTCCATCACCGAACATTTGGTTGGCTTCAGTTGATGTATGGATTTCAAAATTCCACAGGTAGGTCATGTCGGACTCACAAAGCCATTACATCTTGATTCCGTACTTACTGCTCTTCGTTGGGATGTACTGCTTGAACAACAGTTAACTTGTACAGCACGAGACTTTCATCAATCGAGAGCCGCTGACGAGGCATAGTTGTTGCTGCACAGCTGCTTAGCCTGTTGCAGAAAAGGCTGCGTCTTAGCCAAGGGACCCCCGTGCAGAGCCTCAGTGCAATCGTAAAAGCGAAAACAGGACAAGATCTGCTTGAACCTGTCTCTAGGAAGAGAACAAGGCTCATCAGCAAGAAATGCACAGTGATAAGCCGGATCTTGCGACCAATAGCTCGATATTTCAGGCTTCTTGTCCAGTCCCATCAGCAAAACAATTCCGATCAATTTTCTTACTTCATTAACCGTGCAGTCCTTCCAGTTCAGCACAAAATTTGGGACTGTTCCACCGTCAAAGTTATCCTCATAGGTTTTCCAAACCTTTGCGTTTGTCCAGTTCTTGATGTTCTCCATCAACCCATCCGTCAAATAAGAGGGCTGAGCAATAAGTTTCCGGATGTGCATAGTTGAGAGGCGGCTGACAAAATCTGACAAAATCAGATTCTGAAATCTGAAACTATTGCTCAGCCCTCGTACAGCTTGATAAAATCACTCTCGTTTCCGTCGGCAATCTCAGGAAGCTGCAAATCGGGCCTGACTCCTGGTACTCCGAGGAACTCAGGCAGAGGTGCTGGTCTGGCATCAGCGCCATCTTCAACAAGATGCCACTGTTCTCCTACAAGTGACTCATCCTGCCCTTCTTCTTGGTCACTATGGGGATTTTCAACTTTGGATCCATCAATTGATTCATCATCAGCAGTGAACCAGCTCACTCCGAGTCTCCGTCAAAGTCTAACGCCATGTAATGATTCTCAGGAGCGAAATGCTTGGTGCTTTGGGTAGACAGAGGATAAAAATATCCAATTTTATAATAAGACTGTTTCTGTATTTCTGAAGTAGGTCCTTGGCAGAACTATTATGAGCACGACAGTGATTTCAATAAAAATCTGTGGCCGAAAATAGTGCCCTTTCCATATTTCCCTGTAAGGTTTTCTCATGAATGAAAGACATGCAGTCATAGCATTTGGTCCCCAGCCATAGACAAATTATCTTTTGGTTTAGCGGCTTTGCTACATACGGGTGTACTTGTGAAGCTAGCTGCCATCTGGAACGGGGGGTAGAAATTCTGACACTCATGCACTTGGCACGAAATCGTGCCAGCCAGCCGTCGGCAAAGGGTGTGACGCAAATTTTGGTTTGTCGCGTAAAGGTTAACAAGTTCCTTTTTTATGCTAATACAATATATTATAAAAGAAATTCCCACTGCAAGGACATAGGCCCTTATGCCAACTTTAAATATACTAGTCTCAAGAAAAAAGCATAGATCTAGCAGTATATATTGTATAAACTTGAATTGCAGTTAGTTTTTTTATTGTATCTAATAATAAATCTAATACGATATTTACATAATGATCATATTAATTTAAGAAAAAAATATTTGCTATTCATATATATATGCTGCTATCTATATCCTAAAGAAATTAACTGCAGTTCAAGTTTATATAAAGATATATATATATAAACTTTTGATTCTTAGAATGCTTTGGTTCTTAATTTTTTATTATATATCAAACTTTCATGCAAGGTTATATATACATTAAGATACATATACATATCAGAGCTAATGAACAAATTTAGAAAACAGAAGATAGCTAAATAGCATATATGACTATATGCTATTTCAAAGACAAGGCTAGGAACCATGGAATAGGAGGCAGCAAAGGTAGCTACCCCATTGATTTTGATTTGGGAGGGCATTGCAATCCTCAATATTATTCAATAGCATAATTATTCTTACATTTTAAATGGTTCCCTCAAATTCCTAAGTCCAAGAGTAGAGCCCCCTTTTCTTTATATAGAAAAAGTTTGATTCTAGTTTTTTTCTCAATTTCTATATCATTGTCTGAGATATTCCTAGACACTTTGTCATCTTACCACTTCCTCATCTAGATGATAAAGTGACCATGGTTTTTGGATGCTTTGTCATACCAAAAAATTGTTAAAAATCTAGATGATAAAGTGACCTAATTTTGAGGACACTTTGCAAAGCTATAAATTGTTATTTGATTGTTTTTGTTTTAAATATAAATTGTTACTCAATCAATAGTCTGTAAAATATAGGATTTGAGCTTAGAGATTCAGCTTGTTGCTATAATTGGAATCTAAATGCTCACTATATATATGCAAATGTTCATTGTAATTTTATTCTATGGGTGCAAACTTGCCATATATAGCATATGGGCCTCCAGCAAGCCTATCTCAAGGATCCTGGCATATGAGAATTCTGCCACTTGCTGATGGCACTGCCTTATCTACCAGGCGAACACATGGCTGATGGGCTTACCAAGGTTATCACTAGTGTTTAGCCTCCAGAACTATTCAACCTTTGCTGAGTACATCACTAGCACATAGCTAAATAGCCCAGTGCATAGTGTCCAAGAAAAAGGCATGTTTGCCCAGTCAATTTGAAGTTTGAACTAATAATGAGTGCGAAGGCTAGCACCAGCAACTAAAGCAGCAGGTGGAGCATACCCAGCTGACTCTGTAACCACTGATAGAGTTGCTATACAAGGAAGCTTAGCTTGTGCTAGTTTATATCTCCTTAGTGCATGAGCAAGGAGCCCAAAGTGTCAATGCAAGTTGCATTACCAGCAACTGCAGGAGTATATAAAATGCAACTGGGCCAAATATCGAGCTAGCAAACTTATCATCTGCAGCTTTCTACTTAGCTGCTTGCACTTAGGTCATATCCCTTGGTTTGGCAATCAAGACAAGTGCAACAGTCTACCAATGAGTATAAAAATGTAAGTTAGTTCTTGCTTGATTTTTAAAATAAGCCACTGATTATTCTATTTGGATAATCATTTACAACTGCAATTGTGTAGCTTTTAAATTTTATGTAAGTATATTTTTGCTTAATACTGTGACAGGTGTTATTCCCCTGTCTTTGTGAACAATCCCACTGCTGACACTAACTGTGATAGGCCTTCTGGCTCTGTCTTTCTAAATTTCTAACTATTGATGCTAGTGTTTATTAAATATCCTACAAGCTGCCACCAAGTTGTTACAGGTTTTCAATTTTCTCTGCTGATACTAAATTCTGCCTTTGGTATCTCTAACTGTTTCTTAGAATGTCATTTAAATATACTGGTAGCGTCTTATGTATTAATCTGGTAGCGTTCTTAGTATATTAGTCTGGTAGCGTTCTTAGTATATTAGTCTGGTAGCGTTCTTAGTATATTAGTCTGGTAGCGTTCTTAGTATATTAGTCTGGTAGCGTTCTTAGTATATGGCCTGAGCGGTCTTACTGGTATATGTACTTTCTCTCTCCAGTCTGGGCGTTACCGAGATTAGAGGGTCACAGCGATCACTCTTAGTACTCTCTTTGCATGAATCCCTGATTCCCAACTCTCAATACCTCTTAAAAATAAGCAATGATCTGAGAATAAGTATTGAACAACGTTTTGAGCTTATAGCTATCGAACGAGTGTTAATTTTCCTACCTCCAACTTCGCTCCTATTTATACTATCTCAACTGCGTATATTTATAACAAACGTAGAATATTAAGAATATTTTGCAAGTTAAAACAAAACATAGTTTTCGCGTGATTTTAGAAATAAGATTTCCTAGAAAACAGTAACCGCTTCTACAACTTTCCTCCTCTTATCATGAATTTTGAATGAAAGCAATGCTACAGTGAAAAATTTATGAGTACATTTAACATAAAAATTGGAAGCTGAAAATAAAACATATTTAGTACAAATGCTATTAAAGAAAACATAAAACATAGTACAACTGCTAAATCAGATAGTCAATATAGGTGCTTTGGGTGCTAAAGAACGAAATGCAGTGCATAGGTGAGCAACACACAATAGAAATAGACTGTTAATTGTCCACAAAAGTAGGCATATCAAAGAAAAATAGGCATAGTAAGGTTTTAAAGACAATAGACATAGTAAAATTTAAAGAAAATAAGCATAGTAAAGTTTAAAGAAACTAGGCATAGCAGAAATATTAAATGTCAAAGTGTCAAAAGTTCAAAAGTCGCAATACCGGGGCAGGTCTCGATAGAATGGCCATCCGAGCTGCGAGAAGCACCATCGCAGCTCGATATTGACCAGCTGCCGCTGCGCCGGCCGGGCATCCGCTTGCAATGTGCGCTGGAGACGTTCGGCGATCTCCTGCAGCACAGCCACAGCCTCGCGATGGTTAAAGTGCTCACGCAGAGTGCGCAGGTGAGGCCAAATCTGCGACCGCTGCGGCAGAGCCTCGTCTAGACGCAGAAAGGCGATTCTCAGAAGGTACTGTTGGAGGCTGTGCCGCGGGCGTTCGACCTCGGCGCCTCTGGTCTCGATGAGCTGGCGAACAATGGCGCGATGATCCTGCGAGTCTTCCTGCGGCGGCGGGCGCGCTGGTGGCGTACCTGGGCGAGATTGGCGAGCATTCGATTGTCTGCGCCCACGAGACGGCGCTTCAACTGGGACGGCAAGCTGTATCGATCGGCCGCCAGCGCTATCCGCTTTCATGACACAAGAACGGATTGGCGCGGCCGCTTGTCGTTCTAGCAGGGCAGCCCGCTTCCTCTCTGGTTCGTTGGACTGACTCGAGGCGGCAGCAAATGATGAAGCGCTCGATCGCTTGGTGGCGGAATCCCCGCCTGGGGGCCTTGGGCGCGTTGGCTGCCTGAGGGGAGCCTCGTTCTCCTGCTGCTCTCGGGCTCGTCGCTCTCGGTCACGCTCTCGCTGCTCGCGCTCTCGCTCTTCACGCTCTCGCTCTTCGCGCTCTCGCTCTTCGCGCTCTCGCTCTTGTTCT
The DNA here is from genome assembly GCA_002269645.1 of Macrostomum lignano. Lineage (NCBI taxonomy): Eukaryota > Metazoa > Platyhelminthes > Macrostomidae > Macrostomum > Macrostomum lignano. The sequence continues at coordinate 91,499 of NIVC01002686.1, read as the reverse complement.
TCGCTTGGATTGCCATCTTCCAAAAGGTCTTGCAGGAATTTGTCAATATCGTCGTTGTTGTCCATCTTCGAATTACTCTGCACAGCTCTTAGTATTTAATCTTCGAATCGCTCTTCGGATGTGTGAAATATGGGGGCCTGCTAGCGGTCAGGGGGTTTTGCATTTATAGGCTGGCGGCCGAAAAGCTGGACCGCATCATTGTGTTCCACGCGGGCCTCGAGTGGGGGGTGCTTGGGTTGGCAGATTTGACACTCAGATTTTTTATGGATTTTCTTTAGATTTTTATAACTTTTTTATTTTTCGAGATTTTTTCTTGAGTAATATGTCATATGAAAGCTTACATTTAGCAGAATACTATGGTGTTTTCAGATTTGTTGTATGTACAACATGTCAATTTTTATAGGCAAATAACAATTATTAATATGAAATTTTAACTAATTTACACTGGTTTCAATGGCAATTCGCTGACGTCATCACCCTATTGTTCCAAATATCGCGCGTAGCGCCTTCGGGGCACGAATCCGTTCACACCTTCTCCTTGCTGAGTCACTCTATCGCCTCGTGGTCTCAGATTATACCTTTCTACTGGCTGAGCTTCCTCCCCTAACTCTATTGCTCCTTCCTCTTCTGATGGCTCATCTGAGTCAGTCGCTCTCTCTGTATTTTCACTGTTCAGTTCTTCATTTCCTTCGTTTTCACTCTGCGAATTATGATCTGCGAACACTCTCCATTGAATTCTGTCTTCTTCGTCTGAGCTTTCCTCCTCTAAAATTTGAACTTCTGGGATTCTAACTTCTTTTCGTCTATGGCAAATTCTTTTCTTTGGCTGCTCCTTCTTTTTAGTTTGTACTATTGCTGGTTCTAAATTATTAATAATCTCTTCGGATAAATTAATTTCGGATTTCGGCACTGGAGTCAGATTATTTCTATGTACTAATAGTTTTTCTCCGCTCCTTTCGCCATTGATTTCTCTTTGCACACGGAACACTGTGTCTGATATCTTCGCAAGTACTCGATAGGCTGCTCTTTTCTTTCGATGAAACTTGTGGCTCTCCTCTTGGTGAAGTTGAGGGTTATTGATGAGAGCGAGACAGCCAACTGGCACATTTTTAGGCTGACGATTCTCAACTTCGTCCTCTTGCCTTTTCTCTCGTACCTTTTCGAGTTGTCTTCGCACAATTGCTTTTGTCTCTTCGATTCTCTTCGCATGATCCAGCACATAGCTAGGATAGTCTCGGTATAGTCTTGGCCTTTTCACAATGCTATCTATTGGCAAATCTGCTTCTCTCCCGAATAGTAAGTAGTGTGGTGTGAACCCAGTAGTTTGATTAACACTGGTTCGCACAGCTACCAAAGCGGCGGGTATGAGCAGATCCCAATCTGAATGATCCTTTTCAATCAAACAGGTTACAATCGATTTAATTTGCTTGTTAAATCTTTCGACAAGCCCGTTACTCTGAGCATGGTAAGGCGTAGTGCAAGTATGCTTAATGCCATATAGGGTACAGAATGCCTGAAATTGGTGACTTACGAAAGTCTTGCCATTATCAGTGTGTATCCATTGGCACTGGCCATACTCACTAAAAATTCTCTCTTGAATAGTTTTGATAACAGTAGCGGATTTCTGATTCCGAACCGGGAAAGCGAATGGGAACTTTGTTGTACTATCTACGACAGTAAGTACATAACGGTGTCCTCTTCTGCTTTCCTTTGATATTGGACCGATCAAATCTATGTGCAGCCGATGGAATGGCTCACATATCGGAAAGGTCTGCACCGGTGCTCGTACTTTATTTCCGCTTTTACTTTCCAGACACGGGATGCATTCTGCGATGTACTTTTCAACTGCAGTCACTAACCCTGGCCTCCAGAATCGGTCTCGGACTCGCTGTAGCGTCTTGTCCCGACCTAGGTGGCCTGCTAGCGGACTATCGTGCAGCTCTTTGAAAACATCTTTCTCAATCTTCTCTGGCAATACTACTTTTCGTTTACCGTTTTCACTGACTGTCAGCATTTCATCTTCGATTTTCATCTGCTCGTAGAACTTAACCATCTTCTTCAACTCTCCGGATGCATTTTCTGGTAACTTCGGCTCACGTACTTTCTTCTGCTTCCAGTCCATCAAGGTCCTTATAGAAGGATCAGCATGCTGCGCTGAAGTCAGCTGCTCTTTCTTCAATGGAACCGAGAGGTAATCTGTCAGAAGCTTTCTGCACACTGTCTCTTCCTCTTCGAAATAGTCTCTTGCATCTTCATAGATGTCATCATCATCTTCGAACTGATCACTGGCATCTTCGTATTCATCATCTGCGAATTCGTCTTCGGAATCTGGTTCGTACTCTTCTGTGAAGTCGGTCTGGCAACTCTGATCTTTCACGCTGCTAGTCACGACTTGTTTCACAGCGCTGGTTTCTATTGTCATCTTAGGAATTTCAGCCTCATTCTCTTTGATCTTAGCATCTTTCTGTTCAACTGGTGGTTCCGAGGGTCGCCGTGACAATCCATCTGCGTTGGAATGTTTGGCTCCACTGCGGTGCTCAATATCGTATTGAAACTCACTCAGTCTTTCAATCCACCTTCCAAGAATTCCTTGGGCTTCGGTCTGGCGCAATAACCATAGAATTGCCTTGTGGTCTGTGCGGGCCAGAAACCTTTTGCCGATCAGGTAAAATCGAAAGTGTTTCATGCCATCTACTAGCGCTAATAGCTCTTTTCTGGTAATCGGATATCTTTTCTCAGACTCTTTCATTGCTCTGCTGAAGTAAGCAATGGGTCTCTCAACCCCGTCCGACTGTATTTGACCCAGGCAAGCACCAATTCGGTCTTCGCTTGCGTCGGTATCTAACACCATTCGAACATTTTCGTTCTCTGAGAACTCTGGGTACGCAAGTACTTCGGTCGATGTCATTCTCTGCTTCAACTGCTGGAAAGCCTCATCATGCTTCTTAGTCCACTTTTCCCTAAAGTTTTGAATACCTTTCTTAGTTAATTGAAATAGCGGATGCGCTGCCTCTGCGTAATTCTTTACAAATCTGCAGTAGTAGTTACACAACCCCAAGAAGCTTCGCAGTTCTTTGACCTCTTTCGGCGTAGGCCATGACTGTATCGCTTCGATCTTAGCTGGGTCTGTTCTAATCCCTTCTCTTCCTACGATATGCCCTAAGTACTTTAGCTCTTTCTGAAACAAGTTGCACTTTTTTGGTCTTAACTTTAGCCCTGCTGAGATTAGTCTTTGAAATACTTCTTGCAGATGACCGAGATGATCTTCGAATTTCTCTGAGTATGTCACAATATCATCTATGTACGACATTGCGAATTTGTGCTGTATTCCCATCAGCACCAAATTCATGAGTCTCTGGAATGTACCAGGAGCGTTAGACAAGCCCTGTGCCATGACCTGATATTCGAACTGGCCTCTGGTAAGGGTGGAAAAGGCTGTCATAAATTTGTGCTCCTCTTTGATAGGTACCTGCCAGTATCCAGAGTTTAAATCTAGACTACTGAAGTACTTGCTTCCAGATAACTGAGCGAAAGTCTCTTGTATGTTCGGCAATGGATATGGGTAATAGTTCACTCTCGAGTTCAGGACCCTGAAGTCACTGACGATTCTTATGGATCCATCCTTCTTAGGAACTATCACTAGCGGCGTCGAATAAGTACTATAGCACGGTCGGATCAAGTTCTTAGCAAGCATGTCGTCAAGTTGCTCATCTACTTGCTTTTGCAGATGTGGTGGAATTCTGCGTGTTGGAATCCTGACCGGTGTAGTATCTTTTAGAGATATTTCATGCGTCACAAGATGGGTGAGACCCATGTCTTGGTTGGTCTGCGAAAATGCTTCTTTGTTCTTTTTTAGCAAATCGATCACTAGTCCTTTCTGTTCTGATGTTAGCTCTTCTCCTAAGTCTATCTCGCTTATCCAGCTGTACTCACTCTCTTCACTCTTCACTGTCCTAATTGCATCATCTGAACTGGCTTGACCTTTGCTGTTAATAGAGTAGGCCAGGCCTCCTGGCTTCAAGGGTTTGGCCACTCCAATCAGCGTAGATCTTGTCAGTCTGATATCGTCATTCTGTCGATTGATTATTTCCACTACTCCTGTTCCATCGTTCATGGTCACTAGAGTAGGAATCATCTCTAAGGAATTCCTCTTCGTAGTCACTTGGCCTCCAATGGTGTCAACGACCATTGGCGTTCCATAGTTGGCTTCTGATCCTTTAGTCATTCTAACTGGAATTCGAAGAGCGCTATTCGCTGGTATAGTCACGCTGTTATGGCTGTAGATTCGGCAGACCCGTACGGGTAATTTTGTAAACTGAATCGGGATGCAGGTCCCTTCTTTTAATACAAGCATTCCTCTGGAAAGGCTGATGCTGTCGCAGAAGTTCATGAAGAACTCCATCCCGAGTATGTCGTCACACTCGTGATTGCACAGCAGGAACTCTGTCTCAATCTCTATCTCTCCGAATCGTATTTTCGTTCTGACTTCTCCTTCAATTCGCACACTTGATCCGTCAAACGTAGTCACTCTTCGAGTAGTCAACTCAATTTCATCACTTCTGAACATCTTTTTCCACGTACTCTTGCTTAGGAAATTATGTCCAGCTCCTGTGTCTAACAGGAAGTAGACCTTTCGGTTTCTTAGCATTCCATTGACGACTGCTTCTCGTCCTTTTCTCTCCGTATCTTCTTCGAATTCTCTCTTCGAATGCTCATTCGGAATTACTGTACTTTGTACTTTATTATTCGGCCTACTGTAGCTGGCAGACGCATGACTAGGTGCAAGCGGCGTATGTACACGAGGTGCAAAATTTTTATTTGGTTTTCTGTGAAATTTATTGAATTCGGCATGCGTTCTGCTGTTACTATACTGTCTGGCATTACTTCGATACGCATTATTTACAAATTCAGAGGCCTGAAATTCGCGATAACTGTTGCTAGAGGGACGTGGCCTCGCAAAGCGGCCCTCGCTACTCAGTTTCCCTGCTGCTTCTGGTAGTTCATCACTCGCTGACCGTTTGGCCTAGCGCTCTGGCAATTCCTCGCCATGTGGCCAAGCTTCCCGCAATTGTAGCAGGCTCGAGGCTGCTGTTGTTGCTGTGGCTGCCTGTTGAATTGAGGCTGACCGCGCCACACTGGCTGCTGCTGCTGCTGCTGCTGCTGCTGCTGCGGCCGATATCTCGGCTGCTGCGGCGGTCCGGCGATCTGAGCATAGGTTTGATATTGGTTCTGCGGATGGTACTGCTGACGGCTGGCTCTTTTCTCTTCCATCAACTCGTCAATCGCCTTCTTCTGTTGCTCTAGCTCTGCTCTCTGCTTCTTGATTATGTCCTCAAGCTTCTCCTGCTCTGCCTTCTGCTCACTCTCACCTTCGCCTTTGGCCATTCTCATGTTGACATTCTTGTGAGACATGTTCCACGCAGCCTCCATCCTTCTTAGCATTCTTCTAGCCTCTTGCAAATTGCCTGGCTGCGCAAAGATTAGCTTCTCACGGGTCTCTGACGGAATTCTGATTCCCTTGATGAATTGCTCAACAATTTCTTCTTCCCTTTGCTCAACCGTCATATTTGGAAATGCACGCGATGCCAGCTCGATCAAACAGTCTGCGAAAGTCTCTACAGGCTCATTTCTGCCTTGCATTCTTCCACGAAACTCCTCTCTGAATTCTGCGGAACTACCGATTCTTCCGAATCGCTCAATCAGTCGCTCTTTGAACTCTTCGTATTCGAGATCCTCGGGCAGATTTAGGCGCTGTACCGCTGCGAATGCAGTGGACAGGTCCAGATTAGCTAGCAATTCCTGCTTCCTATGTTCCTCATCTATCCCTTCTACTTCACAGCGCTGATCGAAGGCTGTTAGCCAGATCCGAATGTCTTGCGTAGGTGTGAATTTCTGAATCTTAACGTGTCTCATCGGCCCTATCTCTAGTCGGTTTCGCAATTCTTCTGCCAGCATGGCGATGGCGTCATTAGCCTGATTCTGATTCATCTTCTCTCTACGAAAAACTTTTCAAATTATTCTTCGGAATTCTTCTAAATCTAGTTTTAAGAGTTCGCGCCGTTTCTCTAATCCTTATCGCTGCCACCAGCTGTGACAGGTGTTATTCCCCTGTCTTTGTGAACAATCCCACTGCTGACACTAACTGTGATAGGCCTTCTGGCTCTGTCTTTCTAAATTTCTAACTATTGATGCTAGTGTTTATTAAATATCCTACAAGCTGCCACCAAGTTGTTACAGGTTTTCAATTTTCTCTGCTGATACTAAATTCTGCCTTTGGTATCTCTAACTGTTTCTTAGAATGTCATTTAAATATACTGGTAGCGTCTTATGTATTAATCTGGTAGCGTTCTTAGTATATTAGTCTGGTAGCGTTCTTAGTATATTAGTCTGGTAGCGTTCTTAGTATATTAGTCTGGTAGCGTTCTTAGTATATTAGTCTGGTAGCGTTCTTAGTATATGGCCTGAGCGGTCTTACTGGTATATGTACTTTCTCTCTCCAGTCTGGGCGTTACCGAGATTAGAGGGTCACAGCGATCACTCTTAGTACTCTCTTTGCATGAATCCCTGATTCCCAACTCTCAATACCTCTTAAAAATAAGCAATGATCTGAGAATAAGTATTGAACAACGTTTTGAGCTTATAGCTATCGAACGAGTGTTAATTTTCCTACCTCCAACTTCGCTCCTATTTATACTATCTCAACTGCGTATATTTATAACAAACGTAGAATATTAAGAATATTTTGCAAGTTAAAACAAAACATAGTTTTCGCGTGATTTTAGAAATAAGATTTCCTAGAAAACAGTAACCGCTTCTACAATACTATAGTAGGGGTTCCAATGAGCTTCGTACAATGTATCCCAAAAATGAAAAAAATGTACAAATGTGTGTTATGCAAATTGGATCAAAGAGGCACTAAATGATATAAGTAAGTAAATCCAAAATATACGTCTGAAAGTATACAAAATATACTTTCCTATGAGTATTGAAACAATGTGTAATATGCCCTACTATAGGCTATAGCTAGTATTACTAATTTTAGAGTAATTTAAATGCAGAGATCTTAATATAATTCTCTTTGTGCTTTGTGATCTTTGTGCTTACAAATATAGTAGTTGACAACTAGGCCTATCTTTGTGAGTCATAACTCTGCTATTGTTTGGTTCTGGTTCTAGAACCAATTGCCATGAAAAGGCTCTGGGTCTCAGCCTGAGTTTCAAGAACTCTGTTAAATATAACATTTTAATATAACATTAGGGCCTAGGCCCCCCCTATCCCCACCGACCCCACCTACTGATGTATTCAAATTCAAATCTGCTGCTACTCTATTGAGGAGCAACTGCAGAGGCCTACACAGTTATAGCTGTAGTGTAAGAGGCACAAACTTTCCAAATCCAAATCCAAAGCGAATCTTGCTAGAACAGCTAATCATTTCTGAGACCATGTTACTATAACTAAATTAGTAAATTATCAGATGAACTATGAAAAGGAAGGTAGGAATTAGAATGCGATTAAAATATTTAATTCATTCATTCATTCACAAAGATCATGAATCGTGAATAAATAATCTGATATTTTCGAAAAAAATTGTCTACCACTTTATAGCGCTAAGTGACAGTACTGTTCATGCCAAAAACTTTAGATTTAATAGCACCCAGTTGTCAAATCGGATCCGGGTAAACTCTATTTTTGGAACTCTTATTAGTAGTAATAGTAGGTTTGGCTAAGACAAAAAGCCTTTTGCCCAGTATAAGTCAATGTATTTATTAATAATTTAAGGAATCAAGAGGAGACATTTAGATGTAAGCGTATCTAATTCTTTTTTATTAAAAAATTTTCAAAAATTAACTTTTCTAATTTTCTTTTCTCGAAATTTTATCTATTTTCTCGAAAATAAAAAGTTTAAACTTGTACGAAAATATCTTATTTTAAGAAAAAAGACTAGAAAATAGTGCTGCTGCAGCTCACGAAGTCTCTCTAAACTATACTTCTACCCTCAAGCTGTTTTATACATAAATATTCTAATAATGACAGTATTCTTTCTTTTTTCAATTTCAATTTTTCAATTTTTGAATAATGATGCATTCAGAACAACTTATGATTGATATTTAATTTAATTTAATATTCTATTTGGTCCATTACATTCCCATTGAGTCAAGGACAAGAATTCTTTTATTTTGTCAATATTTTTAGTATGTGGGAAATATTTCATTTTGTCTAGTTTCCTGCCTTATTAAATTCCATCAGTTTTTCATTGCCAATGCCTTGCAATCTGAAGATAATAATCATTGCTTGCAGGGACTAGATAGCTAGATGTCCACCTGCACCAACCTTCATTGTGCCCTTAGGGCAATTACATCAGGCCTAGGAGCATTATAATATAGATTTTGTAGTATACAGTAGCAACTCTTCAAGATGTACTTGGAAGAGTTCAAATGGTACAAGCTTCATCCTACTAAGCAATTTGGTTAGATGCTCTATTGGATTAGCCACTTAGCCACTATTAGTATTACCCATTTATAACCTACTGAAATTGTATCTTTGTCTACCTAATAAGTTGTGCTGTTTTTTTGAACAGTTGTGACACTAAATGTCCCCCATTACAATATATATACTTTGGCATTCAATAAGTTGAAAAAAACTGCTTTTTTATAATTGCTATCCTTTGAATAGAATAGTTGATAAAGTAAGGATATCTGCAAGGTTTTCAACTATTGCCAGCTTAGCAAGTGCCCCTGTAAGCCTTGGTATCTATATCTAAGTGATTCTCTCTAGGCCCCTATAAGCCTTGCTATCTTAGCAATTCCCTTTTCCTAGAGTTGATATCTCAGTAATTCTCCTAATAAGTCTTGACAATTTAGAAATTTTCCCAAGCAAGCATCTCACAATAGCAAGCAACCTTCTGATAGCCCCTCTGATAGCAAGCACTTTCTAGCAAGCTAATGTAATAATTTTCTCAATTGGTACAATAGGCCTGATTCCTTTTTTATCAAGTAATTCTTTTCTTTTATAATGCAATATTCTATTTTAAATTTCAATAGGCCTACAATTTTTTTAATGAACTATATTAAACCTTCTAACTTTAGACTTGACATTTTACAAATTTTTAGAGCCAATAAGCTTTGACATCTAGTAGAATAGGTGACCTTTATCTTCCCGCTATGTCTATAGACCACCCTGTAATCTAACAAGTCTTGACATCTTAGCAATTCCCCATAAGCCCTTTGGCTTTTGAGTTTTCAAAGTTTTAAAGCTTTAAAGTTTCTATGCCTAAATGGTATAATAGTCTTAATCTAATATGATACTTCTGTTAGGGCCTAGTCTGACACAATGGCTTAGTCAGCATTAGTCTTGCTCTCTAGATTACTGCATATTCCAAATGCCATATGCAGCATACGCAATATCTAGCTACCTCTCCAAGGTATCTGTCAAGGTCAAGGTCTTGGCATTATATAATTATTATAGAAAGTTCACTAGCTACAGAAGGATATAGATAAATTATGGATATAGATAAGCTACATAAAAATTTCCAAGATATGGCTATAGATAACAATATGGGAAATTTGGTTATGGCAAAACTCTACCTACAAAGCAAATAATGATATTTTATCTTTGAACTTTATTTGATTTTTATTACTATTTGACAGGATATATATAAAAAATTATGTTATTTTTTGCTAATCTTAGAATTTAAGATTATAAAAGTTTCTTCTATAACTTTATATTCTAAGGCCAAGGGCTGGGGCTAATTTTTCTTTTAGAATTTTAAGTTGTACCAAGGCTATTTTTTCTATCTTAGATTATATTATATAAAGTTAGAATATATTATATATTATTAGCCTAAGTAGTCATAGTCTTATAGCACTATATATTTCATCTTATGTATTCTTTAGTTTAATCATTATATTCATTTTTTATCTTTTATCAAGGGTTTCTTTCTTAGTCTAGGCATCACTAGGATCAGAGGGTCATAGCTTATATCCTAATAGATATTTGCCTTGAAGCAAGTTTTTATATTTTTAATCTTTATGTTTCTATATTCTGTTAGATAATTTTGCCTTCAAGCATTTCCTTATATTTCTAAATGTAAAAGAATTCTTTCTAAATAATTACCAAAACAGAATATTGTAGTTATGCAGTAATTGTAATAATAAAAAAGTATAATAGTATACATAATAATTTACCAATGTTTATGTCAAATGAACCAAAAAAGAAGAGCTTAAGAATGCAACAGAAATTTGGGGGACAAAGCAACATAGAATATACATGAAATTTATAGATGCATGTAAATAAAACTAAATAACTATGACTAAATATGAATTCAATATGTAGTTACTATCAAATGTTTTGATTAGATAAATCTCTTTTTATTAAGACTTATTAAACATTGGGAAAAGGCAACTCAAGCAATATCTGCTGCATGGCAAAATGTGCTGCAAGAAAAATCATTGTGGGAAAACCTTGGCTGGCACTTGCTAATAATTCACTCATGAACAAATTGCAATAGGGGAAATTCTTGGTGGGCAAATCTCAATGGAAAATTTGCTCATAGGCAAAATGCACTGCAGGCAAATCTTGGTAGGCAATTTGTCTACAGGCAATTCTTGTGCTCCCTTATTTTCCAATAGGCTAATCTTACTATTCTATAATAAAAATTATTAATCGCAAAAAGTCTATTTCTGTCCTACTTTTATATTAATAAACAGGCTTCATAATTAATCCTATGCATAATTGACCAGATATATTGACCAGATTGAGATATATTGAATTAATATATTGACCAGATATATAAGCTGATCTGGCCAATCTGGCTAGGTAAAAGGTTAAAGTTTATTTCCAAGGTGGTGACATTTTTGTATTGTAAAACACAATAGTTTGTATCACTACAAAATGTTTACAAATGTAGTTATGTTTTGAGAAACTTGTAAAGCAAGCTAGATAGCTTAAGAGTTAACATTTAGGGAGTTTTGAGTGATTGAAGAAAGAATTAAGATGCCTTGAAGTTAAGATTATTAATTTTTATTGCAAAAAAGCAAATACAAAAGCTATATATCTGGAAAGTTATTAACAAGTTTAAATGGCCTATTGACTTAAGCCTATAAAGTGGAGCCCAAGTGACCTATGTACACAAATAATATGTCATTTTGCTTACAATGACACTAGGAAGCTGAGTTTGGCAAAAAGTGACAAAAATTGAACTCTGGATGGGGGAAAACAAGCAAGGGGATAATAAGGACTCTACTTTATGAGCTTAAGTTGACATAATAGTCCTTAATTATCCTCTTGATTGTTCTCCAAGTCCAATTTTTGTTGCTTTTTTGCCAAACCAAACTTCCTAGTGTCATTGTGAGCAGAATTACATATTATTTGTGTACATAGGTTACTTGGCTATGTCTATATACTCCACTTTATGAGCTTAAGTTGACAGGCCCTTTGGAAGTGAAATTGGGCCTCAGTTATTTTTTGAGTATTTTTAATTGCTCATTTATTCATAACAAATATAATATTATGCATGAAACTGTTCTGCGGTTGCAATACTAAATTATTAGCAAATCATCCAGCATGTGCATACGCTAAAAATAAGAAATTTATTGGTGCAATAAAACACTTTTGACTTTAACAAGAGACTAAAGAAAGTTGAGACATCTTAGAAACAGTAATCGATGTACAATTCGCCAGTGCTAGCATGGACTCACGCAGCCCCAGGGTCCTCTCAGCAGCAGTCGCAGCAGCATCCAGCATCAGTACAGCCGCGCCAGGTCAGTGTTGATGAAGAGTACAGCCAGCCGTCCGATGCCCAGGGCTACATGCCAGCCGCCGCTAGCAGCAGGCCCAAGCAGCAGCAGCAGCAACCAGCCTTTCAGGTAGTCCCGGCCGAGAGCTTCTACAGCGAGCCGACCCCGGCGCCCACGGCTCCGCCGTCAGCCGCCATCGGATTCCGGCCAATCCAGCCAGCCGGCGTCAGCGGCGGCAGCGCGGCGGCGAAGCCTCAGCCTGCCAAGGTGCCAGCCCTGTCGGTGCTGAACCACCATCCCGCCAGCCCGTTTGAGCCGGTACAGCAGCGGGTCAAACCAGGGCCGCTGTCGGGCGCTGCCAGACCGAGCACCATCATCAGCGCGCAGCCGCTAGCTGCTGAGCGATTGCCTTCGAGTACTGGAAGTGCTGTAGCTGCTGCCGCTTCCGCCCCCACAAGTTCAGCGCTGGCCCCAACAGCAACTGGTGGCAGCTTGTACGGTGACACGGCCGATTCCTCCTACGAGGAAGCCTGGGATATTCGCATGCAGAAGCGCGGCATCACGCTTGGTGGAAGACCGCTTGCCCCGGCCGCCGCTGCACCCGCTGCTGCTGCTGGTGCGGCTCCGCAAGCCGCTGCGCCGGGCGAGCCAGACTACGACTATGCGTACGGCAGCGGTGGCGGCGAGCTGCGCCACGCGATGCAGCGCTCGCTCAGCCTGCAGGATCACCAAGGCGGCGGCGATGCGCGGCCAGCTGTGCCAGCTCGCTCGGTCGCCGCAACCGCCGCTGCCGGGCATCCGCCGGTGCTTCAAGAGCGCCGGTCGGATGAGGACCGAGTGTCCATCGGCAGTTATGACGAGCCGTGGGAGGGTGGCGGAGCGGCCGCGGCCGCCGTTGGTCGGGCATTTTTACCGGTTGAGACTCATCGGACTGCAGCGCAGACTGTGCAGAAGCCTGGTGAGCGCTACTATCTACTATTAGTAGTTGTATATTTTAAAGAAATTGTTATAGATGTCAATGAAATTTTTCATTCTATCTCAATTTGTACCTGTTTGGTATGTCAGGTTACCATGGAAATAGCATTATAGCATAAATTCCATGGTCTACTGTTTAACTGTACAAATGTACAGTAATTAGCGGTGCAAGTGAGCAGATAGCGGGCAAGAATATTGCATACGAGCTACAGAATTGCTAAAGCAAAAATTGCCTTTGAAACGGATTTTTTACTTATTTGCCTCTCTCACTACTTTTGCTACGCTAAACATGTCAGTAGAATAGCTAACTTATTTCCAACACACAACCGCGTCTATCAATTTTTTCTCAGTTGTGCCCGGCTTTCCCATCGCGGTGCCGCCGCCTGTGCCTCCTCACAAGACGCAGCAACAGCATCAGCAGCATCAGTCCGGATCTCCGCCAGTCCGGCTCAGATCCACTGTCGCTGCCTCTGGCATCAGACAGTCGCAGCCGGCTCAGCTGGTCCGTCAGGAAAGCGGCCCAGCCGCCGCAGCCTCCGGTGCTTCATCATCCAGCTCGGAACCGCTGATTGACTCAAACCTAGCCCTATCCGACCAGCCGTGGTTCTATGAGGTTGGCGTGAATCGCCAATCGGCCGAGTCGCTGCTCAAAGCCTATCCCGAGGGCGCATTCCTGGTGCGCACCTGCGAATCGGACACCGGCCAGTATTCGCTGAGTCTTCGCGGCCGGATTGAGTCGCAATTTTTGCATATGAAAATTGAGCGCAACAAGGCTGGCCAGTTTGTACTAGGCCAGTACTCGCAGCCCTTCCAGTCTGTGCCGCTGATGATTCGCCACTATACTAGCAACATTTTGCCCATTAAGGTGAGCATCTCTACCCCACACTTTGCACTGCTAAGCTTTGGATAAACGGCAGGAGTAACTATGACTGTTTTATTAAGGCTAAATGCCTCGTCATCTAATTAGTACTACGTTTGTATTCTTTCGGGCAGGCGAGTTACCCCTGGTCCACCACAATCATGTATGATGCCTGGCAAAACAGCCATGACCCGAGAGGGCCACGGTCACCGCCCTGATGTCCCTGTGGTTGAGTCCAAGCAGGGGACAGCCGCGCGGGATTGCCGACAGTCGGGGGCGTTAGCCCACCTCTACCTGTGCTTTGAAGCCACCCAATTAATTATCCTAAGAATCTCGATAACCCCAAAAATGGCATCCAGCTATGCTGATGAGTCATGACAAAAGGCTATGACGCAGAGAAACCCAGACTGGAGAGGCGGGAGTTAATTTAAAGACATTTTTAGCAATCTTTTAAGCTTCAAACTGCTGCCAATTCAGTGTTACACGTCTGGGAATTTTTTGCCCTCCAACGCAGTTCTTTGCCCCTTAGAAAGCGAGGGAGGCCGCTTTGCTCTCAGGAGAGCAAGAGAGAGAGAATTGAGAAAATGACATATGAAATCGTTCGGTTCTGTTTCTTAGCCGCCTCTCGGTGCTTAGTGTGCAATTGCAGGCCCAAATATCGCTAAGGTTGCTCTGTCTCTACAGTTGTTCTGCGCTGTGCCTTGCTATTTCTCTTTTTCTCTCTCAGTCTCTGCCTCTTAGTGGTGTGTACTCCGCCCCCCTCTAAGTCCTGACACTCTGACTGTAAGCGTTCGAAGAGAGTAATCTTCGTTTTCTCGGTGTGTCGCGCCCGGGCCCAACAGAACACAACACACGGGGCCGCTTCCTATTTATTTACACTAAGTCCATAGCCACACGACACATTTTGCGCGTCAGAGTATGCGGGCCAAGTTTGATTTTCTATGTATCTTATTAACATCTGTTTGCCTCCCTGTTCATCTAACTTGGTGGTCCTGTACCAGCTCACCTATTGCACTGGCTCTTTGTTTAGTAATAACCCTATACAATCCCTACAGTGGAAATTCAAACAGGCTACATTCACACTGGTTCCCCTACACAATCACACTGGATCCCTACACAATCACACTGGATCCCTACACAATCACACTGGATCCCTACACAATCACACTGGATCCCTACACAATCACACTGGATCCCTACACAATCACACTGGTCCCCTACACAATCACACTGGATCCCTACACAATCACACTGGATGCCTACACAATCACACTGGTCCCCTACACAATCACACTGGATCCCTACACAATCACACTGGATCCCTACACAATCACACTGGTCCCCTACAATCACACTGTTGTTGAATTAACAAACGCAGAAACAAGATAGATAATTATCCGGGCGCTCAGTGGCACCGAAAGAAGGGGTTTGGCCAATAGGAGGGCGGCTCGTATATTTATGCACGCGGGGAAGGAAAGTTCTAGAAAGACCGGGGAAGGAAACTTCTGGAACTATGCGTAAACAAGTCCGCGGTGGAAGTTTCTAGAAACGCTGTCCCCGAACTACCCCTACGCATCGCATGCCTTTGCAATACACAACATTCTTCCCCTCCTTCAAGGAGTCCAACAGTCCCCAAGCTTCACTTTAATCAGTCCCAGCGGCAGTTCATGAAGCGTATCGGCGGGTGCCTGGCTCGCTCAGATCGGCGGGGCGCTGCTGTTCTTGCCGGAGGCTCCGCCGCCGGTGCCGCCGGTGCCGCCGTGCCGGCTCCGGTCGTTGGCGCCGAGTCCACCAGTGGGTCGAACCGCTCTCTCGGCTGCGCCGGGTGCGGCGTTCGGATCAGCCGCTGCTGGTTCCATCTGGTGCCGTCGCTGAGCTCGACCGCGTGGTGTCCCGCCTGACGGAGCACTTGTAGTGGCCGTGAGAGGCGGGTACCCAGCTTGCCCTTCTTGGTGGGCCGTCGGATTCTCACCCAATCGCCGGGGTGGAACGTCTCGGGGCGGGCCCTTCGTCTGGCATCGGTGTAGGCCTTGATCCGCTGCTGCCGCGCCTCGATTTGCTGCCGCAGTGCCTGAGGCGTCGCCTCGGTCGTTGTCATTCCCCCTCCGGGAGACAGCATGGTGATCGCGGTGCGCCACTTCCGACCCAGCATGAGCTCGGCCGGTGACTTGCCCGTCAGGCTGTGCTTGGAGCTCCGGTAGGCAGACAAGAAGTTGGTCACGGCGTCTTGAAACGGCCTGTTCTCCGCCATGGCCGCTCTGATGCTGGCGAGCAGCGACCGTTTGAGACGCTCCGTCTGGCCGTTGGTTTGCGGATGGTAGAGGCTGGTCTTGACGTGCCGGATGCCCTGCTCGGCCAAGAAGTCCGAGAACTCGCTGCCAAACTGCGGGCCGTTGTCCGTCAGCACCTTCTCGCACAGCCCCCACCTTGCGAACAGGCTGCGCATCGCACGGCAGATGGTCTCCGTGGTGATGCTGGCCGTCGGGATGACCTCCGGCCACTTGCTGTGCAGGTCCGTCACGACGATGAGGTACCTGCTAGAGGCCGGCGCCGCCTGCAGTTCTCCGACGATGTCCACGGCGATCTCTGCCCATGGTGAATCTGGCCAGCGTATGGTCTTGAGCGGGGCCGGACTGACCTTAAAGTTCTTCTCGGCTGTCTCGCACGCTACGCAGTGTCGCACGAAGGTCTCGACCGCCTTGTCCATGGCGGGCCACCAGACTGAGTCGCGGAGCGCCTGCTTGGTGCGCACGATGCCCTGGTGCCCTTCGTGAGCCTGCTCGAGAAGCTGGCCGCGGAGAGACTCTGGGATGACCGCTCTCTCCTGGAAGGCAAGGCATTCGCCGTTGTTCCAGACGCTTAGCTGTTCGCGCACCTTCCAGAGCGCCCGCAGCTCGACGTCGTCGATGTCAGCTGGCCACCGGCCGCTAATGACGCTCCTGATGGCTGTCCTCAGTGTCTCGTCAGCTGCGGTCCCTGCGGTAAGTGCTTCCAGTGTGACCGCCTTGACTCTCGGGCCTGGAGTGTCGGGCAGGTGGATCAGGTTTAGCTCCGATCCGCTGCTCCACCGGGAAAGCAGATCGGCAACGTAGTTGCTGTTTCCTGGCAGGTAGCGCACGTGGAAGTCGTACTGCAGCAGCCGGTCGCACCACCTGTGGATCCGCAGTGGCCGGTGTCCCGTGCCGGTCGGTCCCAGAAGCAGCTGCTGCAGCGCCTGATGATCTGTGCGCAGCTCGAAGTGGCGACCGTAGAGGTAGAAATGCCACTTCTCCATCGCCCAGAGGCTAGCCAGTGCCTCGCGCTCGTTCGCGGCGTAGCGCTGTTCCGTCGTCGTCAGCGCTCGGGCGGCGAAGGCGACCGGTCGCTCGACGCCGTCCTGGATCTGCGACAGCTGGGCTCCGATGGCCTTGGCGCTGGCATCCGTGGTGACGATAGTGTCGGCCTTCGGGTCGAAGTGGGCGAGCGTCGGTGCCTTGCTGATGGCGTCCTTCACTGCTTCGAACGCCCGTTGGCACTCCGGCGTCCAGTCGAAGTTGGAGTCGGCCTTCAGGAGCCTTCGAAGCGGCTCTGTGATGTCGGCGTAGTGCGGCACGAAGCGCATCAGGAAGTTAGCGGCGCCTAGGAATGACTTCAACGCCTTCTGATCTCCGGGCTGCCGGATGTCCCTGATGGCCGCTGTGGCTGACTCCGTTGGCCGGATGCCGGCCTCCGAGATCACGAATCCGAAGAATTCGACCTCTTTCTGCTTGAAGGCGCACTTCTGCTTGTTCACCGTCATGCCCTTGTCCTCGAGGCGCTGGAGCAACTTCTCCAGTCGTCGATCGTGCTCCTCCTCGCTGCGCCCGTACACGATGAAGTCATCCAAGATGTGCTCCACTCCGTCGAGGTCGGCGGCCTGATCGTCGAGCATGCGCTGGAAAGCAGCTGGTGCCGATGCCAGGCCGAAGGGAACTCGACGATAGCGGAAGAGCCCCTTGTGCGTGATGAAGGCTGTCAGATTGCGGCTCGATTCATGCAGCTGCATCTGCATGTAGCCCGACTTCAGATCAATCTTGCTGAACACTCGGCCACGGCCTTTCTTGATCTTCGAGGCAATCTCGTCCAGCTGTGGCATCGGGTGCTTGTCGACGATCAGTGCCTTGTTCGGCTCGCGAACGTCGACGCAGATTCGGATGCTGCCATCCTTCTTCGCCGTCACCACTAGATTGGAGACCCACTCGCTAGCGTTGACTCGCTCGATGATGCCGTCCTTCTCCATCTTGTCGAGTTCGGCACCGACCTGCTCCTGTCGCATGAGGGGCAGGCGGCGGAGTGGCTGCTGGACGGGTCGCACTGCTGGGTCGACCTTGGGCTGGTGTACAGCGCCGGTGCAGCATCCTATCGCACCGCTGAAGGTTGTTGGGTACCGCGCCTGCAAGTCCGCCGTCAAGTCGCTGACCTCCGCGATTCCGGGCGGCTGCCCGCTAAGGTCGACTCGGAAGCCCAGCTTCTCCATCAGGTCTCTACCGACGATGTTGTCGCCGCCTGGCGCAACGAAGAACCGGTGCTGCATCGCCTTTTCGCCGTAGCGCACCTCCAGCTCGGTGACACCACTTAGCTGGATTGGCAGTCCGCCGTAGGCACGCAGCTTCGTCGTAGTGGGAGAGGTGACTGCACCTGAGATCCGATCGGCGGTCTGTCGGGACAGCAGCGACACCCTTGCGCCGCAGTCCACCATCAGGCTGACAGCGGTCCTGTCCGGTCCGAGTTCCAGCGTCGCCCGGACCTCCCTGTCGCCACCCGGCACTGCGTAGACTGTGATCACCTCGTCCGCGGCATTGACAGCAGCCTGCTGGCTGCGACAGCAACTCCGGAAGTGGTTCTTCTTGCCACAGGCCTCGCATGTCTTGCCCTTGGCCGGACAGGGGGTCGTCGGTCCGTGGTCTCGCCCACAGCGCGTGCAGGCGCCGCCGGGTTTGGCCGTCCTGCCAGCTGGTGCTGGGCGGTGCCTCCCCTTTGCAGCGACCTTCTGGCCCCTCGGCTGTCGGATCGATTGGACGGCTGCCGTGCTCGAGGTTGATGGCGCCATCGCCTTGGCTTCTTTGGAGGCTTCCTCGATGGAGACCGCGATGCTGAGCGCTTTCGCCAGGTTGAGGTCCTCCACCTTCTCCGTCAGCAGCCTCTCTCGGATTCTGGGGTTACTGGTCTTCTCAGCCAGCTGGTCTCTGATGAGATCGTCCTGTATCGCCCCGTAGTTGCACAGCTCCGTCAGCTCCCTCAGGGCTGCCACGAAGGTCTTGACGTCCTCGCCGGGTAGCTGCTGGCGCTGGCGGAAGCGATATCTGGCTACCATCACGTTGGGCTTCTCGCCGAAGATCTTCTCGAGCTCCGCCTTAGTTGCTGCGAACGTGTCGTTCTCCTTGATTGCTTGGCGTGCTCGAGCAACCCGCTGACCTTCGAATCCAAGCAGATGGAGCAGAAGGCTCTTCTTCAGCGGTTTCGCCTCTTCCTTCCCTTCGGGCTCCTTGAATTGGGCCGCCTCGTAATAAAATTCAAAGGCCTTAATCCATCGGCTCCATGGTACTGTCGGTGATCCGCAGTTCGCCAGGAAGGGCGTGGGTGCGGGGATGCTAGCCGCCATCCTCGTCGCCAATGTTCTGTTGTTGAATTAACGAACGCAGAAACAAGATAGATAATTATCCGGGCGCTCAGTGGCACCGAAAGAAGGGGTTTGGCCAATAGGAGGGCGGCTCGTATATTTATGCACGCGGGGAAGGAAAGTTCTAGAAAGACCGGGGAAGGAAACTTCTGGAACTATGCGTAAACAAGTCCGCGGTGGAAGTTTCTAGAAACGCTGTCCCCGAACTACCCCTACGCATCGCATGCCTTTGCAATACACAACATTCTTCCCCTCCTTCAAGGAGTCCAACAGTCCCCAAGCTTCACTTTAATCAGTCCCAGCGGCAGTTCATGAAGCGTATCGGCGGGTGCCTGGCTCGCTCAGATCGGCGGGGCGCTGCTGTTCTTGCCGGAGGCTCCGCCGCCGGTGCCGCCGGTGCCGCCGTGCCGGCTCCGGTCGTTGGCGCCGAGTCCACCAGTGGGTCGAACCGCTCTCTCGGCTGCGCCGGGTGCGGCGTTCGGATCAGCCGCTGCTGGTTCCATCTGGTGCCGTCGCTGAGCTCGACCGCGTGGTGTCCCGCCTGACGGAGCACTTGTAGTGGCCGTGAGAGGCGGGTACCCAGCTTGCCCTTCTTGGTGGGCCGTCGGATTCTCACCCAATCGCCGGGGTGGAACGTCTCGGGGCGGGCCCTTCGTCTGGCATCGGTGTAGGCCTTGATCCGCTGCTGCCGCGCCTCGATTTGCTGCCGCAGTGCCTGAGGCGTCGCCTCGGTCGTTGTCATTCCCCCTCCGGGAGACAGCATGGTGATCGCGGTGCGCCACTTCCGACCCAGCATGAGCTCGGCCGGTGACTTGCCCGTCAGGCTGTGCTTGGAGCTCCGGTAGGCAGACAAGAAGTTGGTCACGGCGTCTTGAAACGGCCTGTTCTCCGCCATGGCCGCTCTGATGCTGGCGAGCAGCGACCGATTGAGACGCTCCGTCTGGCCGTTGGTTTGCGGATGGTAGAGGCTGGTCTTGACGTGCCGGATGCCCTGCTCGGCCAAGAAGTCCGAGAACTCGCTGCCAAACTGCGGGCCGTTGTCCGTCAGCACCTTCTCGCACAGCCCCCACCTTGCGAACAGGCTGCGCATCGCACGGCAGATGGTCTCCGTGGTGATGCTGGCCGTCGGGATGACCTCCGGCCACTTGCTGTGCAGGTCCGTCACGACGATGAGGTACCTGCTAGAGGCCGGCGCCGCCTGCAGTTCTCCGACGATGTCCACGGCGATCTCTGCCCATGGTGAATCTGGCCAGCGTATGGTCTTGAGCGGGGCCGGACTGACCTTAAAGTTCTTCTCGGCTGTCTCGCACGCTACGCAGTGTCGCACGAAGGTCTCGACCGCCTTGTCCATGGCGGGCCACCAGACTGAGTCGCGGAGCGCCTGCTTGGTGCGCACGATGCCCTGGTGCCCTTCGTGAGCCTGCTCGAGAAGCTGGCCGCGGAGAGACTCTGGGATGACCGCTCTCTCCTGGAAGGCAAGGCATTCGCCGTTGTTCCAGACGCTTAGCTGTTCGCGCACCTTCCAGAGCGCCCGCAGCTCGACGTCGTCGATGTCAGCTGGCCACCGGCCGCTAATGACGCTCCTGATGGCTGTCCTCAGTGTCTCGTCAGCTGCGGTCCCTGCGGTAAGTGCTTCCAGTGTGACCGCCTTGACTCTCGGGCCTGGAGTGTCGGGCAGGTGGATCAGGTTTAGCTCCGATCCGCTGCTCCACCGGGAAAGCAGATCGGCAACGTAGTTGCTGTTTCCTGGCAGGTAGCGCACGTGGAAGTCGTACTGCAGCAGCCGGTCGCACCACCTGTGGATCCGCAGTGGCCGGTGTCCCGTGCCGGTCGGTCCAGAAGCAGCTGCTGCAGCGCCTGATGATCTGTGCGCAGCTCGAAGTGGCGACCGTAGAGGTAGAAATGCCACTTCTCCATCGCCCAGAGGCTAGCCAGTGCCTCGCGCTCGTTCGCGGCGTAGCGCTGTTCCGTCGTCGTCAGCGCTCGGGCGGCGAAGGCGACCGGTCGCTCGACGCCGTCCTGGATCTGCGACAGCTGGGCTCCGATGGCCTTGGCGCTGGCATCCGTGGTGACGATAGTGTCGGCCTTCGGGTCGAAGTGGGCGAGCGTCGGTGCCTTGCTGATGGCGTCCTTCACTGCTTCGAACGCCCGTTGGCACTCCGGCGTCCAGTCGAAGTTGGAGTCGGCCTTCAGGAGCCTTCGAAGCGGCTCTGTGATGTCGGCGTAGTGCGGCACGAAGCGCATCAGGAAGTTAGCGGCGCCTAGGAATGACTTCAACGCCTTCTGATCTCCGGGCTGCCGGATGTCCCTGATGGCCGCTGTGGCTGACTCCGTTGGCCGGATGCCGGCCTCCGAGATCACGAATCCGAAGAATTCGACCTCTTTCTGCTTGAAGGCGCACTTCTGCTTGTTCACCGTCATGCCCTTGTCCTCGAGGCGCTGGAGCAACTTCTCCAGTCGTCGATCGTGCTCCTCCTCGCTGCGCCCGTACACGATGAAGTCATCCAAGATGTGCTCCACTCCGTCGAGGTCGGCGGCCTGATCGTCGAGCATGCGCTGGAAAGCAGCTGGTGCCGATGCCAGGCCGAAGGGAACTCGACGATAGCGGAAGAGCCCCTTGTGCGTGATGAAGGCTGTCAGATTGCGGCTCGATTCATGCAGCTGCATCTGCATGTAGCCCGACTTCAGATCAATCTTGCTGAACACTCGGCCACGGCCTTTCTTGATCTTCGAGGCAATCTCGTCCAGCTGTGGCATCGGGTGCTTGTCGACGATCAGTGCCTTGTTCGGCTCGCGAACGTCGACGCAGATTCGGATGCTGCCATCCTTCTTCGCCGTCACCACTAGATTGGAGACCCACTCGCTAGCGTTGACTCGCTCGATGATGCCGTCCTTCTCCATCTTGTCGAGTTCGGCACCGACCTGCTCCTGTCGCATGAGGGGCAGGCGGCGGAGTGGCTGCTGGACGGGTCGCACTGCTGGGTCGACCTTGGGCTGGTGTACAGCGCCGGTGCAGCATCCTATCGCACCGCTGAAGGTTGTTGGGTACCGCGCCTGCAAGTCCGCCGTCAAGTCGCTGACCTCCGCGATTCCGGGCGGCTGCCCGCTAAGGTCGACTCGGAAGCCCAGCTTCTCCATCAGGTCTCTACCGACGATGTTGTCGCCGCCTGGCGCAACGAAGAACCGGTGCTGCATCGCCTTTTCGCCGTAGCGCACCTCCAGCTCGGTGACACCACTTAGCTGGATTGGCAGTCCGCCGTAGGCACGCAGCTTCGTCGTAGTGGGAGAGGTGACTGCACCTGAGATCCGATCGGCGGTCTGTCGGGACAGCAGCGACACCCTTGCGCCGCAGTCCACCATCAGGCTGACAGCGGTCCTGTCCGGTCCGAGTTCCAGCGTCGCCCGGACCTCCCTGTCGCCACCCGGCACTGCGTAGACTGTGATCACCTCGTCCGCGGCATTGACAGCAGCCTGCTGGCTGCGACAGCAACTCCGGAAGTGGTTCTTCTTGCCACAGGCCTCGCATGTCTTGCCCTTGGCCGGACAGGGGGTCGTCGGTCCGTGGTCTCGCCCACAGCGCGTGCAGGCGCCGCCGGGTTTGGCCGTCCTGCCAGCTGGTGCTGGGCGGTGCCTCCCCTTTGCAGCGACCTTCTGGCCCCTCGGCTGTCGGATCGATTGGACGGCTGCCGTGCTCGAGGTTGATGGCGCCATCGCCTTGGCTTCTTTGGAGGCTTCCTCGATGGAGACCGCGATGCTGAGCGCTTTCGCCAGGTTGAGGTCCTCCACCTTCTCCGTCAGCAGCCTCTCTCGGATTCTGGGGTTACTGGTCTTCTCAGCCAGCTGGTCTCTGATGAGATCGTCCTGTATCGCCCCGTAGTTGCACAGCTCCGTCAGCTCCCTCAGGGCTGCCACGAAGGTCTTGACGTCCTCGCCGGGTAGCTGCTGGCGCTGGCGGAAGCGATATCTGGCTACCATCACGTTGGGCTTCTCGCCGAAGATCTTCTCGAGCTCCGCCTTAGTTGCTGCGAACGTGTCGTTCTCCTTGATTGCTTGGCGTGCTCGAGCAACCCGCTGACCTTCGAATCCAAGCAGATGGAGCAGAAGGCTCTTCTTCAGCGGTTTCGCCTCTTCCTTCCCTTCGGGCTCCTTGAATTGGGCCGCCTCGTAATAAAATTCAAAGGCCTAATCCATCGGCTCCATGGTACTGTCGGTGATCCGCAGTTCGCCAGGAAGGGCGTGGGTGCGGGGATGCTAGCCGCCATCCTCGTCGCCAATGTTCTGTTGTTGAATTAACGAACGCAGAAACAAGATAGATAATTATCCGGGCGCTCAGTGGCACCGAAAGAAGGGGTTTGGCCAATAGGAGGGCGGCTCGTATATTTATGCACGCGGGGAAGGAAAGTTCTAGAAAGACCGGGGAAGGAAACTTCTGGAACTATGCGTAAACAAGTCCGCGGTGGAAGTTTCTAGAAACGCTGTCCCCGAACTACCCCTACGCATCGCATGCCTTTGCAATACACAACAGTTCCCACACAGGTACACTGGTTCCCACACAGGCACACTGGTTCCCACACAGGTACACTGGTTCCCACACAGGTCCTTCGCTGGTTCTTCTCTGGGCATCTTATAAGTTCTATCAGCCTCCGCACGCGCGAACCCCTCAATGCCATGCTCCTATTTATTTCGCACTCGCTCACCGCCCCGCTGTATCCGCCGCCCGCCCACGCAGGGCGCGGATCAGATGATTCTGAAGATGCCCGTAGTTCGAGCCGGCCGTCGTCCGCAGCCAACCGGCAACAATCACTACGTGTGAATCGGATTGAATGGCCCAATAAAGAATTTGTGAGAATGATTATTAACCCAAACGTCACTGCTGAAGCTGTTGCTTTGGCTCTGTCTGTTCTGTAAACCGATCTCCTGATTAGTTTTACCTCAGTCCCAACTCCAACTGTTTAGTAGGTTTTATACAATCGTTTTTTTTAGTGCGAGTTTCGCGTCACATTTGAAATTTGATGTGTTTGTTTTTTTGTTTGAACGCGCCAGTCACGGTTTTTCCACTGGCTGATTTATTTTAACTCTTAATGTTTAATCTTCCGCACAGATTATTAAGCTTTACTGTGCAATGACCAGGAGATGCTAGTTAACTTTAGCTCCGGTTATATTAAGCTGGCTTTGCAATTCTTATTATCTATTTCTAATAATGCTTATCTGGTTTAAGTCTATCTGTGTGTTGTCGATATGAGCAATCTAATATACATACGTATGCATAAACACTATTAATTTGTTCTCTGGCACGCTTAACTCATTGTCTCATACCGTTAATTTGCCTGCATTTGTTGCTGTGTCTCGGATTTCAGTATCAAATTTGTGCTCGCGTCCACTTGCATTCTACTCTTATTATTTAATTATATTTACTTCTCCTGAACTGCTGCAATTGATTTAGAATTCTTTATTCATATAGTATTTAATAATCAGTGGGGAACCCCAGCGCTAAATGATAGATTTCTCTGTACTCTATGGTCCAAACCTGGGATAATCCGAGCACTCATTATTGATTATTGGATTATTAACCGAGTTGAGCAGCTCCTCGATGAATATAGGTCAGTGTCTGGCTCATGATCTTATGGTGAACCAGGCCAAGATCCGGTGAAACCTCCTGGATGATTTTCATCAACATTCTCGGGCGAAATCAGTGAGCCACTGGGCGAATTCCTGCCTCTTTGCTATGTTCTCTGGCGAGTTCCGAACCACGGACATGTCCGCATCTCTTCCAAGCACAACAAAGTGATTAACTGCTTGTCTAGACTTTTGCTTATTGTGGCTTCAGTCAAGATCACTCAAGACCATGGTGTTTCGCAAAATTTTTTGCGTCAACAGTGGATCTTTTCGTAGGAGCCACGGTGCTGGCATGATCTTGCTCTTCTAGCGCTTCATCAGCAGTGACAAAGCTTTCTCCGTCTTCTTCCAAAAGCTCGCTGGCTTCGTAGTCTTCTACCATGTTGAATGCGTGCATCTTTGCAGCCAATGCGACACAGGTAACACTGCCCTGGAACTGACTAATTGGATTACTAAATTGCTTGCTCCAAAGCCCATGGTTTGTACCATAGAGTACTGAGAAATCTATTTTTAGCAATGCGTTTCCCCACTGATTATTAAATTGCTTGCTCTTAATATCAAGCGGCTTGCAAAAAGCTATAATAGTACGCGTATATCTATTCATAATGGTAGTTGCTATGGCCCACCAGTCTTACCTGTATTTCTTAATTAGGCCAAGTTAGCTTATAAAATAGCTTTCAAATCGAATCGAGTAATGCGATTTTTTGTACCTGTAATTAATTACCTGCAATTTTCTATTTAATTACGGCCTGCTATAATATTACGAGTAATTGTGATAGCTTTAACTATAAAATGCGGAGTTTTTTAAACTGCCTAAATAACCGCCTCAGTGAGACCGCCTTCTTGTAGATTTTTCACCAATAAGCATTGGAATTGCCGTTCTCTGCTCCCCCATGCTCACCTTTCTCAGACAGATTATTAACACTTTGTTTTTTATTATTTTATTTGTTTCATTTGCATGTGCTAGACTGCAACTTTTTTAACTTGGTGGTTGTTTTACCTGCAAAGTTCCTTTCAATGATTGGGATTTGTTGTGGTTCTGTTACTTAGCCAAATTGCACTGACACCCCAATACCCCTTCCACAGGTATCGGATCTGACTGACACCCCAATACCCCTTCCACAGGTATCGGATCTGACTGACACCCCAATACCCCTTCCACAGGTATCGGATCTGACTGACACCCCAATACCCCTTCCACAGGTATCGGATCTGACTGACACCCCAATACCCCTTCCACAGGTATCGGATCTAACTGACACCCCAATACCCCTTCCACAGGTATCGGATCTGACTGACACCCCAATACCCCTTCCACAGGTATCGGATCTGACTGACACCCCAATACCCCTTCCACAGGTATCGGATCTGACTGACACCCCAATACCCCTTCCACAGGTATCGGATCTGACTGACACCCCAATACCCCTTCCACAGGTATCGGATCTGACTGACACCCCAATACCCCTTCCACAGGTTTCGGATCTGACACCCCAATACCCCTTCCACAGGTTTCGGATCTGACACCCCAATACCCCTTCCACAGGTATCGGATCTGACTGACACCCCAATACCCCTTCCACAGGTATCGGATCTAACTGACACCCCAATACCCCTTCCACAGGTATCGGATCTGACTGACACCCCAATACCCCTTCCACAGGTATCGGATCTGACTGACACCCCAATACCCCTTCCACAGGTATCGGATCTGACTGACACCCCAATACCCCTTCCACAGGTATCGGATCTGACTGACACCCCAATACCCCTTCCACAGGTTTCGGATCTGACTGACACCCCAATACCCCTTCCACAGGTATCGGATCTGACTGACACCCCAATACCCCTTCCACAGGTTTCGGATCTGACACCCCAATACCCCTTCCACAGGTTTCGGATCTGACACCCCAATACCCCTTCCACAGGTATCGGATCTGACTGACACCCCAATACCCCTTTCACAGATATTAGATAAGACACCCCAGTACCCCTTTCACGGGTATCGGATCAGACACCCTAACCCACTATACGTGTAATATGGATTAAGCGGTTAAGATAGCTTATAGATAAGGAGGTTGGTTATACAGTCTGTCATGTAACTTGTATGTTGTCTATTTTTTGTGTTGTTTTGTAATATCAATGTAATTACTATTCAAAGAATAGAAATATAGTTATTATTAATCATTTCTTTTTTACTTTACTATTTCTGGTCTATATTCTTACAAGAGAGATCATATTTAATATTCTCGTACATTATTATTATTTAATATTCTATGCTTTCTTACCAACGGAAATGTACTGCGATTGCGTCATCAAGTAACGGCAACGAACACTGGGGGTTATTATTATTGCAATGCTCTCTTGGTCGACATGCTTCGAACTTTTTGTTTACTGGTGTATTTTTTATTTTGATGCCTTTTTATTAGCATTCCCAAAGGCTGCAGTCAATCAATTTAGCATGCTATAAGCATACTATACTACTACTAGTCTGTCGACTTGTGCACACTTTGAGTTTATTTAAGAGTGCAGCGACTAAATTTATTCGCTTTTCTGTAGCTTATAATCTCATTATTATTAATGTTATTATTGGTCTTTTGTCACCGCGCTTCGCTTTTGCAACTTTCAATCATGGGCAGAGAGTTATTTAAACTATTAAACTAAGCAAATAATTGCGCCTCCTAATCGAGTAATTCATTACCGCTGTTGTCATTTGATTTCATTTCTATTGCTAAGCAAATTGCTTGAAAGAAGCAACAACCGGTAGAGTTCCGATGCGTAATTCTCAGTCAGCAAATAAACGATAAAATTTTATTCGGCTTCAAATTTTAATATATTTAAATATAGGCTTAGACTTGCGCTTCTGCCGCCTTCTAAGAAAACACGTTGATATAATAAACTGTTGTGTTTAGTTGATTGTGTTTCTAAGAAAATCGGGTCCAGCTGCTTATGGGCTGGTCCAGACCCTAGTTACCGGCAGCTTTTGCTCCATCAGCCTGTATCATTAGCTTAGAAAAGATTGAAGCTTCTTTTTTGAGCTGAAAAATTGCCGATTTCTAGGGTCTCAAACCGTTCAAGCCCGAGCTCGGAGGGTAAGAAGGTAAAAAAAGAGGTATACAGGATGCTCCATCGATGTCGAGTAGCCCTTACACCGGCAGCTCAGCAAGTTATTGCTGCTTAGTTGTCGATGCTAGGGCTACTCTAGTCGGTTAATAATAGTGCCGTACAATAATGTAATAATCGCCAGCCGATTTAGGCGTTGCGATACAGCTCTTGATCAGGCAGCACGATGGTGTGTATACGTACTCAAAATATACGTGTGTACTCGTCCGAGTGAACAAGTCTTCGGGATGCCTAACAAAGAGCCGGTATCGACTTTCAATCTCTGCTAATTAGAGAGAACGCCTTTAATTCGTTAAAACGCAACAGGCCAGAACAAAATGAGAGTGTAAACTTACATTTGCCAGAGTTCACACTGGGTTGGCACAAAATTAACCATGTTTTACTCACTCTAAATGTATGGGGGGCTTGATGCGGAAATGCCTGGAAAATGCATATACACTGTCTGGAAGTGAAACAGGCAGAAAGCCGACTTGACTTCCTCGGTGCAAGGGGGACCAGCAGGCTTGGATAAAACTGAAATAGGTTAAAAACATTAGAGAGGCGGCGGCAGCGGCGGCAGAGCTTTAAGAAGTGAGAGGCCCCCTAAATATTTCCAGCGGAATGACGCCCCACCCCAACCCCCCCCCAACCCAGCCACCCCATACTCTCGGCGCAGACACGCACTGTTCTTGTACCCAGCTGCGTAAAACTCTCCAAACTGGACCAGCCAATAGGAATGCGGCCAGACGGCGATCAGCTGTTCAAAGCGTGCACACGGCACGGCGTGTCGGATGGCCAACCCCCATCTAGTCCCCCGCCTCTCGCCAACACGTTGCGTATTGCAATCATGGACCTGGCTAATAATTGAATTTTAACGATTTTTTGTCCTTATTTCTGCAATCTGGATCAAATTGAGCCCAGCACGTTGCTAAATTAGCCTGATGACTGATAATTTCTTGATTTTGTTTTGACTAGTCTCAGTTCAGTCCTACACAACTCCCCCACTAAAATGCGTTGTCAGGACTTAAAAAAGTCTCAAGTGTACATTGGGGGCGGAGGTCTGAGTGTTAAGTGGGCGTACCAACAACAGTGTACAGTTCATCCCCCACCCGAGGCAGGCGGGCAAGTGCGCGCGGAGAAGAGCCCACAGAGTTCTGGCTATGGGCCTCGCGGGTTTAGTTAGCTTTAGCTCGCAGTAAGAGACCGCCGCCACTGACGTCTGCAACTCGCGTGTTTGTCCTGTGTCGGCTCTCACTTCTCGATTGCGCGTGTGAACAGAAAGGAAATCCGATTGGGACAGTATCACAGATAGATGCTGTAATAGAATAGATGCTATAATAGATAGATGCTGTAATAGTAGAGGTGACAGTATCACCTCTACTATAGCCTAACAGATTTTTCATTGCGCACGCTTTGCTCGCTAAATCGCGACGGCCCGGCCCCAGAGCTATTCAAAAGTTTAAAGTACAAAGGGCATAACATATATAACAGCAGAATTACATAGGAAAGAGCTGATTGGAAGTTTAAAAAAGTCTTTAAACTGCTTTTTATTAGCTAGCTTGGGCCTTTCGCTTTGAGAACTGAAGGAAGGCCCCAGTTCAGTAAGACTACACGCATGCATTGACCGAGTGACTCTTGACTTGAC
Organism: Macrostomum lignano; assembly: GCA_002269645.1. Taxonomy (NCBI): domain Eukaryota; kingdom Metazoa; phylum Platyhelminthes; family Macrostomidae; genus Macrostomum; species Macrostomum lignano. The sequence goes on along the minus strand of NIVC01002686.1, from coordinate 61,929 downwards.
TGCCTAGCAGGTCCTACCCTACTCAATGTGCTCTACCCCGTTCATGGCAACTGGTATACACACAGCAGGCCACTGAGGATGGGCAGTTGGCTTTAGCCTGAATAAATTCTCTACATGCATGCATGGTCGAGTTCTACTCGTATGTACATGCTGTACATAGCCCAAATTGTGATTATCTGTGCAACTGCGAGGCTCGGGACTATAGGAGAAGAGTAAATCGCCTTTTTCCTTGCCAGGCAGGCAGTCTTCCTATGCGTTCTCTTCTACTCTCTTTCTCTCCTCCTCTTGCGCTTTCTGTAACTGTTGCTATTGCTGCTGCTGCTTACGGGGAGCGTGCGTGCTTTGCTGCACGAGTGTTGGACTGGGTTTGGCCAGTCGGCGCGGGGTACTGACTGGCTGTAGACTGCTTGAAGTAGCGGCACATTCGGTGCAATATTTGACATGTCGTCGCATGTTGCTTGTATTATATAGGGGCTACACTGGCATCGTTAAATGATAATCTTAACTTCCCGTAACTTCCTGTAAAAAATCTTTTAGGCCATGTGGAGTTTAGGTATCATGAAAGTGGATGCTTTAACCTTTTTTGGCCATGTGGAGTTTAGGTATCATGAAAGTGGATGCTTTAACCTTTTTTGGCCATGTGGAGTTTAGGTATCATGAAAGTGGATGCTTTAACCTTTTTTGGCCATGTGGAGTTTAGGTATCATGAAAGTGGATGCTTTAACCTTTTTTGGCCATGTGGAGTTTAGGTATCATGAAAGTGGATGCTTTAACCTTTTTTGGCCATGTGGAGTTTAGGTATCATGAAAGTGGATGCTTTAACCTTTTTTGGCCATGTGGAGTTTAGGTCTCATGAAAGTGGATGCTTTAACCTTTTTTGGCCATGTGGAGTTTAGGTCTCATGAAAGTGGATGCTTAGATCTTTTAGGCATGTGGAGTTTAGGTCTCATGAAAGTGGATGCTTAGATCTTTTAGGCATGTGGAGTTTAGGTCTCATGAAAGTGGATGCTTTAACCTTTTTTGGCCATGTGGAGTTTAGGTCTCATAAAAGTGGATGCTTTAACCTTTTTTGGCCATGTGGAGTTTAGGTCTCATGAAAGTGGATGCTTTAACCTTTTTTGGCCATGTGGAGTTTAGGTCATGTCCTTTCCTTAACATATTGAGCTGTAAACAGCAATTCAAAACAAAATGGTATTAGCTCGAATCCAAGTTTGCAAGAATTCGTTGGCGCAAGCGTTTCTCTGGTAAATAGCGAATTCAGAATACAGCTGTGCATGGTGACTGCACTAAATCTTAACGGGCGCGCAAAGTAGGCTAATCTCATACCTACCTATAGTGTACGACCGAACAGGGGCTTCGCTTAGCATAATTACATTGCGCTTCGAAATGCAGTTGCAATAGAAAGTTCTGTCTTCTTAAATAGCACTCTAAAAAATTGGAGGTACTCCTAGATTTGTAGAGATGATGCTTTGACTAATTTTGTCCGTCGAAAGTCAAATTTGTTTACATTAAAGTCAGGAGAAGCCTTTGCCTTTAGTCGTTGGCTGCATTTCTTAATTTTTGATAGCACAACAACATGAGATCGCAAGGGTGAGTTTGTCTAGCTTACATTCAAGTAACAGTGTTAAAACATGTCGCTGTACGAGTAGATGTGGCTTAAATTGGTAAGTTCGTTACATCCTTGAGAGAAAAAATGCTTAACTATTGGCATAGAATCAAGATTATGGTTTTAATTTTCGGCCTTCAAAATCTTACATCTTCAAAATCTTCAAAATCTTACGCCCTTACCAACTCCATCTTACCCTGACCAACCCCATCTTACCCTGACCAACCCCATCTTACCATGACCAACTCCATCTTACCCTGACCAAACCCATCTTACCATGACCAACTCCATCTTACCCTGACCAACTCCATCTTACCCTGACCAACTCCATCTTACCCTGACCAACTCCATCTTACCCTGACCAACCCCTACCCTGACCAACTCCATCTTACCCTGACCAACCCCATCTTACCATGACCAACTCCATCTTACCCTGACCAACCCCATCTTACCCTGACCAACCCCATCTTACCATGACCAACTCCATTTTACCCTGACCAACTCCATCTTACCCTGACCAACCCCTACCCTGACCAACTCCATCTTACCCTGACCAACCCCATCTTACCATGACCAACTCCATCTTACCCTGACCAACCCCATCTTACCCTGACCAACCCCATCTTACCATGACCAACTCCATCTTACCCTGACCAACCCCATCTTACCCTTACCAACTCCATCTTACCCTGATCCCACGGCTGGGATCGCTTCCCTTATCTATCAGACACTTCGCTCACCGCTCATTGTACATTCGATCTTCAAGTCCCTGCATCGTACGGTGCAGATTTAATCCGAGCGCGATTGGACTGAGCGCAACAAAAAACTCCTTCTTCATCAGGCCGCAGCGTCAACTCTTCATCTCTTTTGCACTCTCTCACTCACTCTGTCATTCCGCAGTCGAATCATCCCCCTGACACTCCTTCATCGCCATTCCGCCCCCCTCTCGCCGCCCGTCCCAAATTCTGTCTGCCTCGCCCTCGCCCTCTCCGTTCAGCTGCTGGTCTCGCGCATGCACTCGATGCACTTTTAGGCATGCGCTCTACACCCGGATACAAATATTCTCTCGTGCACAAAGCGATTATAAAGGCGCTTCTGTGCGCGACTCTCGATAAAATTGTTGTGTACAATCAGCGTACACGTCTAGGAGAGCCCGGCTGCCAATAGAGGAAGATTTATTACTTATTGGGGACAAAATCTATCGAAACAAAAAGAGAAGAAGTCCTCAGATAGCATGGCATCTGACTCTTCCTCTCAGCTGCCTCTCTCATCCTCTTTCCCTTATCGCTGCCTCTGTGCTCTTCTCCCATCGCGGCTGAGAGACGAGTCTTTACGGTCTCAATAGTTGTTGAGACTGTTTTTACATATTCCTCCCTTTGCCCTGTTTCCCATTTTCTTACACCCTGCCTGGTCCTGTACATTGTGCCACCGTCGCCTGAGTATTAGCCCTCGACTGACTAATGCCTAACTATAGAATGCATAGAGATATAGAGAGGGGGTGCGACTGATTCCAAAAACTGCGTACACGCAATGGAGACTGTTAAGTCCTTTTTTGTAAACAGCAGCTGAATCTCGCTTAAGCGCAACTGCAAGCATTGCAGAGAGTTGCCCAGCAGTGCAGCTTGGCCGCAACCTCGTGCGCGCGCCTTTCTGCTGCGTGAACTGCAAGGAATGGACTAACGAAGTGCTTTTTTTACTCACTGGCTATTTTTCAAGCGCTGAAAAATCTCTGTCGCGAAATCAACGCCGCGAGCGTTAAGCTAAAGTGTCAGGCGATTTTCACATATTTTTTTCATGTTGACTGAACTTGCACCTATTGATTTAACCTGGTATGGTCTAACTTGGCACCTCATGGTCTAACTTGGCACTTCATGGTCTAACTTGGCACCTCATGGTCTAACTTGGCACCTCATGGTCTAACTTGGCACATACCTCATGGTCTAACTTGGCACCTACCTCATGGTCTAACTTGGCACTTCATGGTCTAACTTGGCACCTCATGGTCTAACTTGGCACTTACCTCATGGTCTAACTTGGCACATACCTCATGGTCTAACTTGGCACCTCATGGTCTAACTTGGCACATACCTCATGGTCTAACTTGGCACATACCTCATGGTCTAACTTGGCACCTACCTCATGGTCTAACTTGGCACCTACCTCATGGTCTAACTTGGCACCTACCTCATGGTCTAACTTGGCACCTACCTCATGGTCTAACTTGGCACCTCATGGTCTAACTTGGCACCTCATGGTCTAACTTGGCACTTACCTCATGGTCTAACTTGGCACCTCATGGTCTAACTTGGCACATACCTCATGGTCTAACTTGGCACCTACCTCATGGTCTAACTTGGCACTTCATGGTCTAACTTGGCACCTCATGGTCTAACTTGGCACATACCTCATGGTCTAACTTGGCACTTACCTCTCATGGTCTAACTTGGCACCTCATGGTCTAACTTGGCACCTACCTCATGGTCTAACTTGGCACTTACCTCTCATGGTCTAACTTGGCACCTCATGGTCTAACTTGGCACCTACCTCATGGTCTAACTTGGCACATACCTCATGGTCTAACTTGGCACATACCTCATGGTCTAACTTGGCACTTACCTCATGGTCTAACTTGGCACCTCATGGTCTAACTTGGCACTTACCTCATGGTCTAACTTGGCACCTCATGGTCTAACTTGGCACCTCATGGTCTAACTTGGCACATACCTCATGGTCTAACTTGGCATCTCATGGTTTAACTTGGCATCTCGCGATGCCGGCTGACAGCTCACGATCTGACCCAAGAAGTTCCTAATGGCTACCACACGTTTGATTTCATCACTGATTACCTGATAGCTCGTACCTGGCCTCACATTGCAGTTGCAGCGTTTCTCTTCTTTAGTAACTCCGATCGGCCAAAATAGGATTATTATTATTAAATTAAATATCATATTCATTTTGAGACCCCTGATTCATCTGCTATTCTGCTACTCATTGATGCCATATACTAAAAAAAGTACTTTGAGTAATCATAGCGATCTTTGGCATATACCAAACAGACTCTTGAATCATCAAACTCACTTAGGGTTTTATCAGCTTGACTCAGACAAGTAAGACTATCTCAGAGTCATGTAGTCAGATAAACTGTTGATACTGTAATGTTCGAAGAATTTGCATGCTTACTGCAGCGGCCCAGTGACACAATGTAAGCAAGCAATACTCGTACATGCTTAGCAAATTCTTGCCAAGAGAGCAATCAGTCAGGCAGCCCCCTGCACGCGACCCATTGTGCTTGTGAAGCAAATTGTGTACAAAGCGCGTGGCAGCGAGGCCCAGGTGTACATGCGCGCCGCGCACTTCGTGCGTACGCGCTACCAAAGCAATGTGCCGGCTTTCTTCTGTCAATCCCAACGCGCGCGCGTCCACACAAAAATTACTTATAGAGTTAAAACACCCGTGCAGACAGAGAGGTACGCTCCTTTGTCTACTTGGCCTATTACACTGACTTGGTTCTCTCCCCTCTTCCGGTTGGCCATCGAGGTAGTGTAGGGGATGCCAAGCACCGGCTTGAAGAAGTATGCACAACAAGTAGAAAAGACATCGGGCGTCGCCATTCATTCAGCCGATTGCCAGGTACAAAATCATTGCCAAGCAAATTTTCTGCATTTGTGCAACGTGACCGCCGATTTCTCTACCCCTCACTCTCTCTCTCTCTCCGCGTGTCTGTCTGCCTTCTGTCTCTGCGTCTCCTGTTCCTTCTCTATTCCTTTGCAGTCTGTCTGTCTGTCTGTCTGCCTGTCTGCATCGGCTGCAGCCATGTGCACCGTGCAGCGCGAAGGCATGCTCTGGAGACACCCACACACTCACTGATTCACTCCGCCGCCGCCACCCTGGACTTGCAGTGCAGGAGAGAGAGGGAAGAGAGAGAGTGAGTGGAGAGAGCCGGCCAGGCCCCGCCCCTAACCCCTCTTTTCCGCCCCTTGCTTGAAAGGCCTAAACAGCTGGGCCAGCTCTCCAACCCGACCGACCGATCTTCTCCCCAAAGCGGCCCCTGTAAGTCTTTCCGTCTGGGGCGTACAGAACCTATGCATACAAGAGGTTTCCAACAGCAATAGCAGTAGTGCAAGCATTTATTAGCAAACGCCGTTCGCCATAGTACAGTGCCAGTGTTGAATATACATGCGCGGACCAAATATCAGCCTAGTAGTAATAATAGCCAACTGTCCAGCTTTTCGGCTGCGTCTGATTAAGCAGATTCCATTAGCAACTTTGTGCGCTATCGGGTTCGGGAAATTCTCGCTCTCCTTTTGCTTTTTCTTCTGTCTGTCTGTCTCTCTCTCTCCTTTTCCCGCTTTTCCGATGGGAATGCATGAGAGCCCTGTGTGTGTATGTGTATAAATATATGCGACTTTTGGCTTACGGTTTGGATTGCATGGAATAGATTTGGCTAGCCTTAGTTGGCTGTACGAGGATGAAGAGAGAGGGGAACGGGGCAGAGGAGAGAGTCTGAGTTGAAACTGCCCCCCCCCCCAGTTTTACATCATGCCGGGCTCGCCATCGTCGATTTTTCATTCCCAGCTTAAGCCATTGACACCAGGCAACCTCTCAACGCAAAGCTATTTTTTCCATGGCTTCAGTTTAGCTCAGCTACTGATGACCCATTCTTTCATAGCTGTGGTACAATTATTGAGCACAATTAGCCCTTGAGTTTTACTCATAGGTTAGAGTAGACTATTTTCGTAGTTAATGCATTTTCTAAGCAGTTGCCTATTGCTCGTATTATTAGATGAAACTAAACAACTTAACAACCGTCATTGTAGGTTAGTTTATTGCGAAATACTTTCTCACACTATTCGTTTTTTGTTGGATACATGTTTTAAACTTTCTACTTACAAGTAGCTTGATCATATGTGGCGGTTAAAATTTAAATGAATAAATGCGATTTGGCGAGGGGACCGCAAGGGGAGCCACCCCCTCAAAAGGCTGGTAAAGGCGTTGCAGATGATGGCGTGAAGGTGCGCGAGCTGGACACCGTTTGTTGGGTAGACTATCTCAGTGAGCTCTTCGTTGAAACCACCCCAATCGGCCTTCCGGAAACACGTGGCCCGTGGTAGGCTCTTGCCTTTCCGCGGTGGTTTGGTGTGTCTGTGGATCGGGAAGGAGCTGGGCAGGTGGTCGGACCCCAGGTCGTTGTGGGTCATTCAGCCTTCCGCGATGCTTTGCAGTAGGTCGTTGCTGGTCTAGGTCAGGTCAGGGGCAAGGACCACTAGGAAAACTTCGTTTAGTCTAGTAGTCCTTGGTCAAGGGTTGATTTGCCTCCTGTCGCTGGGTTCAGTCGCGTATGGTTTACGCGTATGGCAAGTCTCAGGTTGCGTGTGGTCGACCAGGCCTCCACCAATCTACCACGCTCGTCTTCGTCTTGGTACCGATCCCAGCTATGGTGGGGCCAGCGGCGTTCGGGACCAGGTGGAGCGGGGGTTGCCAGGTTTCCCCGCGTTGGCTGCTGGTCGGAGGTGCGTATAGAGAGACCAGGCTGACCGGTACCTGTCCCTTACTAGGTGAATAGTAGCGGAAGCGCAGTCCAGGAGGGTGCGTTTGTCGTCCGGTAGCGGCGGCGTCGTGTCGGACGCAATGTCAGTGCGCACCAGGATCAGGGTGCCTCCTCTGACGTGGGTCGCTTTGTTAATTTTTGTTTGATGGCGATTTGGTGGCGTTTCCGGGTCCGGGTCCGGGGGCGGCTTCGAGTTAGCGGTCCTTCGTTTCTGCTCCGGCTGGTTGTCATTTGGCGCTCAATTGCGTGACGCGCTCTGGTGGGTCTGGGCCTGTGGCTGCGACTGCATTGGTTGCGCGGCCACGGCTCGTCTCTGCGGGTGCAGGTGGTCCTGCCTAAGCGGCAGCCGCGGCAGCATTCAGACTTATCGGTTTTATCAGCCGGCCAGCGGATGCGGCAGCGGGGGCGCTTGACAATGCGGCCGCAGTTTGCCCATGGTGTGGGGCAGCTATCGGCGCTGGCTTCTACAGTCGGGCCAGCATCGGGGCCAACAGACTGGGTGGGCTGGTTGGATGGACCCCCCTCTTACTCGTTATCGGTGGCCCGGGTGCCGGCAATCTCTTTTGATAGTCCATCGCATCGCACGGCGACGTAGTATCCGGCTGTTGGGTTGTAGTCGGTGCCTCTGGTTAGCTTCATTTCCTGCAGCAAGGCTGTAGCCGGGCGATTGACGTGGAGCCATTTGGCCAGCTCAGTATGACGGCCCCGAAGGCCGTTGCAGTTGAACTGTAAAATGAGCTCTGTGCCCGCCTCCGTGTTAGTCTTAGGGCGGCCGTGTTTGGGGCGGCGGCCAGGATGGTCGCACCCGCCTCGCAGGCGCAGGACTTGGTTGATGGGTAAGCTCTCAGCGTTGGGATGATCGGTCGAGATCTGATGCAGTTGTTGTTGCTGTTGCTGAGGTTCGATCTCTATCCACGCAGCATTGGCTCTCTCGCTCCGGTCGGAGCATCACTGAATGGGAAGGCCATTAGTCGACTCGGCCCCGTTGTTCAGGCCAGAAGCGTCCGGGGACCACATGATGGTCTCTAGAAGGGTGCCTTCTTGTCTCCAACATTGACATGGAGGCTGAGGCTGCTATTGAGACATTGAGGCTGAAGTGAGTTTCCACGAAATCAGCAGTTTGTCGAACCGACTGTCTTGGTCCTGATAATTGCGAGGATTTACGACATCGCCATGGCCAGCCATAGATATTTTTTGCTGTGCTGCGTCTGTGAGGGCCCCACCCTCTTGACCTTTTCTCTTTCTCTACTCTTTTTTCTCTGGTTCTGGTTGGTTTGGGGGCTTAAGCCTCACCCTAGCCTGGCCTACGGCCTGCCCAGGCCCCCCCCTGGTCTCTTGCGCGGGCCCTCCACCCCTCCCAGGCTGGTGGCTTGTGATTGGCTGGCCAGCTGGGTGGTATGTACTTGGTTATTGTCTATCAGTTTACCCTCCTCTCCTTTTTCTTTGCTATTTAATGCGCGCGCTCCGTCCCGTCTCGTCTCTACCCTTGGTACCGCTCGCGTCAGTTGCAGTAAACTAACAAACACGTGACGGTTGGTTCGCTGTTGTTTCGCCCCATTGTTGGAGTCTGCCCGAACCACAGGTGTGAGTCTCTTTGTCTTCCCGGGTACCGTGCGGGGAACAAGGCAGCTGTGAACTCTCGCAGCATTCAGGGACCGCGGCAGGTGAACTTTCGCCAGCCGGAAGTTACTGTGAACTCTAGCAGCGTTAGAGACGGCGTAGGCGGGACCTGGGTGTCTCCCAGCTAGGCAGCACCTGCTACCCTAGCCGGATTTGCAGCTCCCGGGGCCATCCCGGGGGGTACAACAATATCTTCTATAACGTTTTACTCGTGCAACATTCCGGCGTCCATCGACGTCCGCCAACGTCCGACGACGTACCCGACGCATACAGATGTGTATTTCATATCTCGCCGGCGGATGACGGCGCTATACGTCGGCCACAACATGGGTGTAATGTAACAGTACCCATTTGCTAGTCGGAAACTTTGGCCGATGTCGCCTACATCGGATTGCTGTAGCAGGGTTTGACATCTGACCTCATTGACCTGCTGAGCGCCCCTTCCTTCAAGGTCGGTGACCAGCGAGTCACCCTAACATAGAAATCTTGCACGATCACAAATTTCATTCCAAAACAGGAGCGTTGGTCCGGCCAGCACAAGCTACGAGAATCGGCACTCTGTTTTGGGATACGGCCGCAGCCTCAGTGGTTGTGGCATCGGCGGCATTCAGATGAACAAAAAGGCATCATAAGCTGTGGCTGCTAAAACGAGGCGGACAAAAATTATTTTACACGCAAAATCTTGCACCTGTTGCGAGGTGCCACGGCAGTGTGCAGGACGGATCCAGGTGCAGATCCCGTGCTGCTCAGTGCTGCTCAGATGAGCTCCTTGGCATTGTTTTATCGGCACGAAGGACTTCCGCATTGCTTGTTGCTAGCCAAATGACTGAAGTCGACTTAGGAGTTGGGAGGAAAGGAGAGGTGGCTCTCACCTAATGAGCTAGCACTCAATATATATTGCCTGGACTGACAGATGTACATCTGTTCGCGTACGCTACATATAGCATAGAGCATGCACATTAACAACATCATCTCAGAGGTGCAGAGATGACAGAATTCGGATGAGATAAGCAGTCGCATTAAAGCAAGCAATTTCAGTGGAACATCTTGATGTTTTTCGGTTCGGTCAGTTAGTCAACTCAGTCAATCATGGGTCAAAACGTTGCAGAACCACTAAGGCGGTGAGCGAAGTCTCTCTGAGCAGCGCGAGGCGGTGGCGGTGGCGGCGCCGTCTCTGGTTGCCCGCCGTCTGGCTGCTGTGGAACCTCCGTATCGGCCTCGTCACATCAGTCGTGGTGGTCATCCAGGATGCAGCAAATGATGCGCCAGCGCTGCCATCGGTCAAAGTGATTGTGTTGCCCTCGCGAACTGACGACTCTTTGCGTCTCGGTGACGCCGCTGCTGAGCTTTCAACGCCTCGGCCGGCGGACGCTGCGTCCTTCAGCGGCTGGTTCTGCTTGCGAATCCGGTGGAGGCTCTCTGCCTGCTGCTGTCGATCTGTAACACTGCGCCACAGCTTCTGAACCGTCGTTGACTCGGTGCTTGCTGGTTGAAGACGCTCGAGGGGCAGGCGGAGCATCAGTTCATACGGCGACTTCTTGGTCAGTGCGTACTCGGTTGACTGATACGCCAGCAGCAGCTCCTGAACCGCCTGCTTCAGGTATTGATGAAGCCGTTGAACCGATTCTAACATTCTGCTTAGGCAGTAGAAAGGAGTTTATCGGTGCGTGATGTCGAGCAGGTGGCGGCAGTCCCGGGTGAAGACGCGATAATCTCAGTCCACTTGAAGTAGAGATCGTGGACTACGATGAAAATTGATGGGACTGCGGCAACCTCGGCTGCCTTCAGCACTCCGACGATTTCGACTTGCAGCTGTCGCCATGGACACTCTGGAAGCTCCGTCGCTGACCATGGGACCTTGATCGGCTTAAACGCCTTCTCGAACAGGACGCAGGCGCTGCAGTTCCGCACGAAGGCCTCCAAGTCACTGTTGATGCGCGACCACTAGACCGTGTCGCGGCTCCGCGCCTTGACTTTGGCGACGCCGAGATGTCCTTGATGCGCCTCTGCCAGCACAAGATCGCGGAGGTCAGTCGGGATGACGGCTGGGCTGCCTCTCACAGGAAAAGCTCGTGGTGCGCCTGCTCGAAGCCCTTCTTTTTATTTTATTAGAGGCAGGGCTGGTTGAGTCACTGAAATCAGCTCGGCGCTTCTGGCCATCACCAGGTTGATGTCGGACTCGCTCTGGTGCTGGTCGTTGGACTCTTAGGCTGCGCTCTTGCCCTTGTAGTCGTAGCGAGACAGAAAGTCGGGCTGGACGTTGAGCTTGCCGGGGACGTACTCGATGTCGAAGTCCTAGACGAAGAGTCGCTCCCACCGTCGCTGAACTGAAGTCAGTCGTTGGTCGACTACTCGAGGTAACAGCTGGGCCATCAGCGCGTGATGTGGTCGGTGAGCAGCTTGAACTTTCGACCGTACACAGCAGCAGGTGCCAATGTTTGCTGCTCCAGACGCAAACCAGAGACTCCTTTCTCCGACGCATAGTAGCGGCGCACCGTATCGGACAGGCCTCGCGAGGCGAAGATGACTGGCCGAGAATTTCGGCCTGCCCCCGCCGGTAGGGTGCCTGCAGCGTTAGCAGCAGCACCTCCTGCACCGGTTGAGGGCAGTACGACTCGGCGCGGATGATGTGGCCTGCCAGTTGGAGTCGCCGACGGCGCAACAGGTCGCTTAGACGGACCAGGCCGGCGCGGCAATACAAAGCCGCGTTGGTCACTCGCTCGTAGCTGATTTTGAAGGCGGCATGCAGCAAGCCAGCGTGCGCCGCGTCAACTTGTTGCTCGAGCGACTCCGTCAGCGTCCAGGTCTCGGCGTTGTACAGCAGGACGGTCTCGGAACAAAACCGCCCTCTGGCGGTCAGGTAAGGCCTCGGACTGCAGGACTGCCCTCAGAGAATGAAAGCAGCCCAGTCAAGCCCGCGGCGACGCCGCAAATCCTCGCGGACGCCGGGAACCAGACTACCGAGGTAGACGAACTGCTGACAACGCGGAAGCTCTGTCGCCTGTCAATCAGCGCCTCGGCACAAAATCTACAAAATCGAGACAAAATTCCAGACAAAACTGGAGGAAATCCAGCGATTTTGAGCTGAGAACTGGAGAACTTTGCAAAGACGAGGGAGGAAGCTGTGGGTGCCTTGAGTTGCGCTACGGACTCGGTGTGCGACTGCCGAGGAGTTGAGTTGTATTTACAGTAAGTATGCAATGTAACTTACATTATGTAAGTACAGTAGTTTAAGAAAGTTTCATAGGAAACTTTTGAAGTCTAAGTTTACGCAATAATTATATTACAGTGATTTAAGGTATTTTCAACACAACATTAGCTGTAGATTTTTTATTTGAAGCCCAATCTTTTCATAAGATATACCTATTGTTCATTGTTGGCAAGTATAAAAGTATACGAGTATACGCCTAATATAAATTACTAAAAGACGAAGATTTAAGGCTTCTGAAAGCTAACTGTAATTACAGCCACCATTAATTTCAAATGCAGCGTTCTTACTTTTAAATCGTCTCTTCCTACTCGCATGCATTGCTACTGATATTTGTAGCATGGTAAGGATATCTGGTGCTCAATAATGCAACTTATGGTTTTTTTACTACTAATAGTAAGAATTCGAAAGTGAAAGCGGCATTACAGCTTGCCGACTACGCTCCAGCCTGACTAAGAGAGCACGCAATGACATCGCATGCCATGAGCTGGCATGTCAAAACAGCTCAGCCCTTCCCGAACTCTCTCTATCCTCGCGCAGGGCCCCGCCCCCTTTTTCTTCTCCTGATCGTTACCCCATAAGCGTCACAGTCTCGAGCCGCAGCGATATTTTGACAGACAGCGACAGGCGGGCACAGCGGGGGGGGGGGCTGCAGCTTGGGGTCGCGTCGGGCGCGCACCGATTCTCAGATACGGGTGAAAGTGGCCCTGCCTGGCTGCTCAATACTAGCTCGGATCTGTATTAAAGCGCCTCTTTGGAGAGGGTGTCTTTTGTTAGAGAAAATTTTTAATAAAAATCCACAACGCCACCCAAAGGTCCGCGGGGGGTCCGCGCCCACTCCAAAGGTGGCTCGGCGCCCGCATACGAGATGAGGCCCTGGGCTGCCGCGCCCCCCGCTGCCTTTTCTCTTATTCCTATATTTTCGAGCTTGTCTCTCACTTCAGCTCCTTCACTCTCGCTCTCACTCAACTTTCAATTGAAGCCATTTTTTGTTGCAAGCTTCCACTAACAAATAAGCAAGGCCAGCGTCTAAGCAATTTAGCTAAAGCCTCCATGATAAACGAGGCGTCGGGTTGCCACAGACAACCGGCAGGTTTTCAATTTTGAATGGCTGGGGGACACACGGGGCCCGAAAGTGGTTCGGTATCCGACCTCGGACATCTGCTGCTCGCTCTGCAACTGCGCTGGACATTGCGGTGGGCCCGGGCCGCATGCTGCGCAAAGTCACACGCGGCAATGAATTTGAGTATAGTCTCAACTACTAGCATCATTACATGTGTATTAGCCATTGTAGATACAGACAACATGCAGGCTTCTGTTGGAAGGCGGAAAAAAATACAAATTTCTCCAGACTCCGCTTCACGCTGGGCGTCCAATAAAGTCTCACTTACCGTCTTGTTGCTGCATTTCTATCACTTTTCTGCCGTGTCCAATTTTTTTCACCTCCCGCTGATTTGTCCCAGCTGAGTCCGGCACCGCGCCCCACCCCACCATTCTGTCACAGGCGCCGAAATTACGGCGAGAAATTATCTTATTCTTTTTTAAAAGCTTAATTTGAACAATTAATAAGACTAATTGTAAACTGAATTGCTAGAAAATCAATTAGTCAATAAACCATTTTTTACCTGACTTTAACAGTAGTCCTCGTCAATAGAAGAGCTTAGATCGACTTAGATTTAACACTTTTTTGAGACCAGGCAACCTGTAGATCCACAGTGTTTGATTGGCTTACCTGGAAGATGAACTGCGCTTCGAAATCCATGATGAGTGCCTGTGGCGCCAAGATGAGTGCCTGTGGCTTCAAGATGTTGCGCCAAGATGAGTGCCTGCGGCGCCAAGATGAGTGCTTGTTGCGCCAAGATGAGTGCCTTGCGCCAAGATGAGTGGCGCCAAGATGAGTGCCTGCGGCGCCGAAATGAGTGCCTGTGGCGGCAAGATTCTTAAAATTAAGAACGTGCATTAATTTAGTCACGAAAATGCAGAATTCTTGACTTCGCCCCCCCCCCCCTATCAGTGCATTAACGCTGATTATGCCACGGTGAAGTGACAAATTAATGAAAACCGAAGGAATTCCCAGCGGGCAAGGTGCGCTTGGCATCGGACTTATCGGAGGTGGAGCAACGCGGCCTTGGCTTGCGTGACGACTTCCCGCTGCTGCTCAGGAGCCTCCCCCCCCCCCCTCGGTGACATCTGGGCAGCGAGCGCCCGGAAGCCTGAACTCCCTATGCGCGCTAATCTCTCTTCCCCTTCTGAGACCCCGCCTGGGCAGACCAGCGGTCACCGCGGGCCTGCTAGGTGGAGCTGCCGGGTTGGCGGCCCGAATCCGGCATGAGGAGTTTTCTGTCTCTCGCATTGTCTGCCCGCTCCCCACCCTCACTTTCCCTCGCTAATCCCCGCGCCATGCAACAGCTTCTTCTAAGCAGCGAGTGGGAGAGAGTGAATGGGAAGCATTTCAGGGCAGCCAAATATTTTGCCACCCAGAATATGGCAAAATAGGAGGGGGGGCTGTGCAGCAACCTCACAACCGAAGGCACAAAATGATTCACCAACCAACAATAGTCCCGACCGTGCCAGGCTAATCCCAGCTAACAAGAGCAGCAAAGCATTTTTTCGGCTCTTCCATTTAGTTGGCTACTTTTGCGGCCTCGCGGTGAAAGTAAGCAAAAACTGCTGCTGTCACGCCGCTGACGGTGGCCGACCGACTTTTGAATTGCGGGAACAGCAAGAGAAGGGTTGGATAGGAAAGCGGAAAGGTTAGAATAGATAGAGAGAGAGAGAGAGCGGAACCCGGTCGAAGGACTTGAGCGCGGGCCACTTATGCCGACCCGCTGCTGCTCATAGACAGACAGGAAGGTGGCGGGAAGGCCCGGAGCTGAGAGCCTCTGCTGCTGCTGCTGCAGGTCTGGATGACAGTGGCGTGCCAGCCACTGAAGAGCAACCACTCTCTCTCAATTCATTGAGTCCCGCGCTGCTTTGCAGGCCCGTTTCCGGGTGGCAGGACTGAGAGGGAAAGTAAAGTGAGTGTTTGCTGAGCTCGTCACATTGCAGCCCCCAGCCGCTGGGGTGAACAAAAACTGAGCGAGTGATTCTTCAGCTCTTCAACTCTTCAGCTCTTTGCCACCTTAGCAAGGCCGGTGAAAGTTTTGGAAGGGCCGCGCCTGCCCCCAGCACCGCCTAAATGCTGGCGCATTGTTGGAGAGCTGGGGCGCGCTCTTGAGCCCTCATCTTTTATCCCAGTCATGGGGAGATAGTGCCCCCACCTATCCCCTCAGCAGTCACCTCCCCCCCCCTTAATCAGCTTGATTTGCCACTATGATTGACAGTGACGGACAGCCGCGCATGGGGTGAAAGCTGCGGCAGTTTAGGCAGGCAGGCGGCTGCCTCCAGTGAGGCCTGGAGGAGGGCTGGGAGCTATGAAAAAATGAGGACAGACAGACAGTAGAAGAACGATCCCATTTTGTAGATGGTCCTTTTTGATCGCATATAGACTATTGAGAGAAAGCGAGTGCTGGCAGTGAGAGGGTGAAAAAATGAGATGAGTAGCACCCCAGGTGTGTCATCCGGGACGTTTGCTGCTGCCAAACACTTCGGTGTTTGAGTTTGGCCCGCGCCAGGTCTCTCGCCTGGTTCCGCATCCATAATCCGCTTAGATCTATTTCGCGGCACAGATATATAGCTAGAGAGAGAGTAGTCGGAATGGGGGAAAGGAGATTTAAAGCAAAGAGGGAAGCCCCCCCCTTGATGCGATCCCACCTGGCTGTAGAGCTGGCGGGCGGAAAAGTTGAAAGCTAGCCAACTTAGATGGCCTGATGATCCCCCGGTGCTGTTTGCTCTGGCGAGTGCCACCACAAACACACGCGGAGTTTTCTGACCGCCTTTTATCTACAGTGCCGCTGCAGATTGCATTCTGCTTTTAGGCGGCAGTCATTTGCGCGAGCAGAGTGCAGAAACTGGCTGCATCCGCCACCAGCATGCATTGTCTCGCCGCTTTGGCACAAACAGCTTTGGAATGCGGGAGCTAACCTTGACGACTGGGTGTAAAGCAGAGACGATTTGAGACTATTTGGAAACTTCCTCATCTGACTGCTTTGTAGGATATTTGGGCTCATCTTCTTTAATGCTCTGACGTATACTCGTACATGCCTGGTCTATCAGTATAATAGTTCGTTGAATGGATTGCTAATCTAGCCTACTTTAATAAAGTAATGGAATGGATTACTAATCTAGTCAACTTTAAGAAAGGAGTAGAATGGATTGCTAGTCTAGCTTATCAATACAGGAATAGAATCGATTGTTAATTTAGCCTACTTTAATAAAGGATTAGAATGGATTACTAATCTAGCCTACTTCAATAAAGAAATAGAATGGATTGCTAATCTAGCAGAGATAATGCGCTGGAAACTCAAAGCTACAGATTGACAGCAATAGAGAATGAATGCACTTTGCCAGGTGACACAATCAGTCTTTATCCAGACAGGTGAGTGGCCACCCGCTGGGATTTCTCTTTGCAGTTCCCAATCCCACTGCCGGGTGAGTGAGAAAGTATAAAATATGAATAGAGGAGCTCAGCTCGCGGAAGCAGTCCGCAGAGGGCCAGAAAAGAAAGTTGCTGCAACACCTGGCCTTTATCTGCTACAGTGCCACATAGCTTACGCTAAGCCTGGCCTGCGCGCCCAGCACAATTTCCACCGGGACAGATCCCACTCTTGAATATTTCGCTAGTCTCGTGTTGCTCGGCACAGCCACTTTTTTCAACTCGCCACGCCAGCAGCGACTGGGAGAAAAAGACGAGGTGCGGGCAAGTGAGAGCTGGGAGCGGCCTGGAGGGGTGGCAGAGGGCAGGACCGATAAAAGAGGTGTTGCAAAAGCTAAGTGGTCTCGGAATTCGGAAGCATTTTGCGTATGTGGAGAGGCGGAAAGCAGGAGAAATAGAGAGGGAGAGTTACTACATTGAGCCTTTGAGCAAACAGTGCTCAATGAAGCCAATTTTCAAATTCTTCAACAGAACGCAGGCCTCGGGGGTCCCTGGGACGCAAAGTGGTTTCATAGTTTCAGACGAATCCTGTTTGTGTAGTTTTTTTAACTCGACTACAGCGCCGTGTTTTTTGTCCGCTCTTCAACGCTGAGCTTCGCTGAGTGGGCACAGTTCGCTGCAGCAGCTGCCGCGACAGCTGCCTGGAAGATCTCGGCCTGAGGGAGCTTCCAGCAACTCCTCCGAGTGCCACTTCTGTCCGACGTTACACGACTGCGTACACACACGCACTTGACTTGTGACTGCGGAATCGCAATGCAACTTGTTACGGAGATCTTCACTTCAGTGGGGGCTTTTGCTCTCTGAGCCGCTTGAACACGTCCTGGGAAGAAGCTCTGTGAGACCAACTATATCTCTGTATATCCGCGTCACTTATTCTGTTAGATTCTTCATCTCTCCATGGGCTGATTTCATTTGTCCTTCTCTGCTATGGGGTCAGCTGACACCTTGACCCCCTATAGATCCTACACTGCATCGCCCTCAGGCCTGTGACCAAGGTTAATAGCGTAGCAACCATCTGCCAGTAGAGCATAGGGCCTGCGCGCCTCATCAGGTTTGACTGGCAGGGACTGCGGACTCTCAGAGTTGGTCAGTCAATTATTTTATGAGAGCTGGCGACAGAGCAAAATGACTACACTTATTTATCCTCACTTCAGGCCTGTATGACAATTATGAATGAAGTTACTCTCCGCCATCTCGTGTCCGGCAGGCAATGGGCCGGCACAGTTTGCTTGTCTGTTACCGTTGCTGCTGCTGCTGCTGCTGCTGCTGCTGCTTCTGCTGCTGCTGCTGCTGCAGAACTTTAAAGAGGCAAAAGTGAGTGGGCAATCCGATGCATGATAATTCCCACTTAATTTTGGTGGCGACCTCCCTCTGAGCGAGGCTGCTGTAAATGTTGCTCTTGGCAAAGCTATTTGTCTGCTTTCTGCTTCTAAAAGCCGGAAAGCTTAGCGGAAGTGAGTGGCCATTTTGCGCATTAGGGCTGCACTTAATTGACTAAAACACGGGTGAATAGAGGACCTCGACTTAACATATATATATACTATGATTGCATATAGTCAACTTCATAATGCCTTTATTGTGTATTTAGCGTGTGTATTGTGTGTGTTTTGAAATTTGACTCCGCAACTTCGGCGACAAGTCACTGTGAGAATTTTTATCAAACAGCAATTTATAATAACATTTAGAAACAAAATTGTCAATATTGAATAGAAAGCGGCATGCTGGACAGTGGGAACTCGCTCAAGTACAATACAAGATTGGAGAAGCAAAAAAAGAACCTCGAGGTTCAAATTGACAACAGCAAAGCATTTAAGACAGTTCTGCAGCTGTGGCATGTAGTTCTTGCACTTTCGAATGGAAGTGTAAAGCTTTCTAATATAGAGCAGATTAGCGGACGCATACAAGTCTGATTGTCTCGAACTGCTGTAATCCTGTGAGTTGTGGGGAAAAAACACGCTGGTCTGTCTGTGCGGAAGAGATACTTAGAGCGGTGCAACAGATAGGCAAACTCACTATACAGGTACACTGGGGAGCTATGAGTATAATAGTATGGCTCGAATAACTATTTAGTGTGAAGAGAACATTCGGACAGTTCAAGCATAGTTCAGCGCAGCGCGTGTGTGTACACAATAAGCAGCAAAATGGTCATTACAGGTGCAGCAGGACTCACTGCTTGCCGGGGAAGTATGCAGGGCCGCCAAACAGCGGCGGCAAGTAGAACGGCATGGGCGGGAAACCCGCCGCCACCGACGAAGCTGCTGCTGGCGGCTGCGGCGGCGGCGGTACAGCGACCTGCTGCGGAGGCGACAGGCCCGCAGCTGCGGCTGCTGCCGCCGCTGCCGCCGCCGCTGCAGCTGCGAAGTCCCGTTTGATGCCGCCGAACACAGCGTGATGATGCTGGAGGTGGTGGTGGCGGGTCAGCCCGGCTGCCTTGAACGGCTCCGCCGACTGTCGCTGCCCTCGGTGGCTGTTCTGGTGCTGCTGGCCGTGCGGCCTCGGCGGCTGGCGGCCCGCAGCCGGGCTGGCGTCGTCGCTCTCTTCGCAGACTCCGCCGCGCGGCTTCTCGGCAGACGAGTCGAGATCATCGCTGATGCCGCCGCCGCTGCCGCTCGGCCTTCGGTGGTGGCTCCGGTGGCCGTGGTGTCGGCTGCCTCGCCCGACAGCTGGAGCAGCGGCGGCGCCGGCCAGAGCGGCGCTCACCGTCACAGCCGAGGACGGATCGGCACCTTCGTGCAGCTTCCTGATGTGCTTCTTCAAGTCGAAGTTGCGGCAGAAGCCTTTGTTGCAGATGGCGCAGCTGAACGGCTTCTGCTCATTGTGGGTGTGCATGTGGAATGTCAGGTTGTAGATCTGGTGGAAGGCTTTGTTGCAGATGTTGCACTTGTATTGCTTCTCGCTGGAGTGCGTCAGCTTGTGGTTCTTGTAGTTTCCCTTCTGGTGGAAACCTTTGCCGCAGATTTCACACTTGTAGGGCTTGTAGCCTGCGGTGGTTGAATTAAATGGGTTGAGACTTAAAATGAAATTTGGTAGAGGCGGATAGCGGTGGATTGGGGGCGGATAAGGACGGATTCTTAAGGTATGAGTCGGATTCTGTCTCTGACCATATAGGGTGGATAAAGGCGGATTCTGAAAGTGTGGGGTTGATAGGGGCAGATTTTATGGAAGTGTGGGGTTGATAGGGGCAGATATTATGAAAGTGTGGGGCGGCTAGGGGCGGATTCTGAAGGTGTGGGGCGGACAGGGGCGGATTCTGAAGGTGTGGGGCGGACAGGGGCGGATTCTGAAGGTGTGGGGTGGATAGGGGCGGATTCTGAAGGTGTGGGGCGGACAGGGGCGGATTCTGAAGGTGTGG
This sequence comes from Macrostomum lignano, assembly GCA_002269645.1. Classification (NCBI taxonomy): domain Eukaryota; kingdom Metazoa; phylum Platyhelminthes; family Macrostomidae; genus Macrostomum; species Macrostomum lignano. The sequence continues at coordinate 42,061 of NIVC01002686.1, read as the reverse complement.
GGCGGACAGGGGCGGATTCTGAAGGTGTGGGGTGGATAGGGGCGGATTCTGAAGGTGTGGGGCGGACAGGGGCGGATTCTGAAAGTGTGGGTGGATAAGGGGGATTATTAAACTGTGAGGCGGACAGGGGCAGATTCTTAAGGTGTGAGGCGGATAGGGGCGGATTCTGAAGGTATGGGGCGGATTCTGAAAGTGTGGGGCGGACAGGGGCGGATTCTGAAGGTGTGAGGCAGATGGGGCGGATTCCGAAGGTGTGGGGCGGATTCTGAAGGTGTGGGCGGATTCTGAAGGTGTGGGGCGGATTCTGAAGGTGTGGGCGGATTCTGAAGGTGTGGGGCGGATTCTGAAGGTGTGGGGCGGATTCTGAAGGTGTGGGCGGATTCTGAAGGTGTGGGGCGGATTCTGAAGGTGTGGGGCGGATTCTGAAGGTGTGGGCGGATTCTGAAGGTGTGGGGCGGATTCTGAAGGTGTGGGGCGGATTCTGAAGGTGTGGGGCGGATTCTTAAGGTGTGAGGCGGATAGGGGGGTTATGAAACTGTGAAGCGGACAGGGACGGATAGGGGGCAGACCCTGCCCGAATGAGGGGGGGGGCAGCAGCTCACCATCGTGGATCCGGATGTGCGTATTCAGAGTGGAGCTCCTGTTGAAGGCTTTACCGCAGGTCTTGCACACGTGCGGTTTCTCGGCCGTGTGGATGATTTTGTGCCTGCACAGGGTGCTGGCCTGGCGGAATCCTTTGCCGCACACCTGCGCAAGAAAATAGTGCGGATGTGTTAAGGAGATTTGAAGTTGCAGATATTGGTGGAACTAATTTTTGTTAGCATTAATTTCGCCTCTCTTTATCTGTTTATTCTACCCAGATGAATTTTAGCGATTTGAAGTGATCGCTAATGGACGGGGGGACCCGGAGCGCCGATGTTTCACTAATCGCTATGGGCTCATTACACCTGCCCTACCTGTGCAGAGCACAATGGTATACTCGGCCTTTTCATCACTGCAGCACTGCGGCGGTGCAGCAGCTGCCGCCCTCACTGAAGCACAACAAGCAGCCGGGTGAGTGTTTGCTCAAGGTGAGCTGCGAGCAATCGTGTATATGATAGTCATGTATTTCTGGCTCCAGAGATGCCCAGACCAAAAAACACACAGAGATGCCACGCGGCTTCCTCTCCCATGCTGATAAATGTTGAGAAAGAAAAGAATGCTCAAAGCATTTTTATCCCAAGCAATTTGCCTTGTATAAATAATATTTTGCCAGCAAGTGCAGCGAAGGCAACACTTGTCACACTTGGGCGGCACTTCTGGGGAAGTCAAAAGCTGCCCCTGCAGCTCTGAGTTCTGCATTGTCAAATAAAATATACAGAGTTGGAGAGAAAGTGAGTGAGAGAGAGATTAAAATGATGAGGAAGCCAGCTTCAGTTGAATTTGTCTCCGCCATAGAAGCCAGCACTCCAGCGGGGGAGGCAGGCAAGGCCTGTGGTGGCTGTGAACTGTTCAATTCAAGTTGTCATACAAGGGGAGCTATAAGGACTGCTGCTGCTGCTGCTAGTGGCGCCGGGAGTGCAGGTTGCTTTCTTTGTTGGAGCTCCACGTCATTGAAGTGGAGTGAAGAAAGTGAGGGGATGCTGAGGAGAGAGTTGCAGCGGCGGCGGCGGTGGCGGCAGCGGCGCCCCAGAGAGCAGCGGCTGGGTGTGCTGGGGGGGGGGCTCTCCAGCAAAAGTGGAATTATTTACAACATTTATTCTGCAGCAGATCGATTCCGCAACCTTCTCCGCCCAACCTTTTACCAATCAATTCCCCCTGGCTAAACCAGAGGCACCCTGGTCTCTAAGTCCGCCGCCCCGCCCCCCTTCAGCTGTCTGTCAACCGCACGGCACGGCGCTCTGCCCATTTTTGCTCCTCAGCCGCCGCCTCCGCCTTTCCTTTCTTCACTGCCCCTACCCCCAATCCCCCCCCCTACTCTCTCTAAGCTGGCCACCTCCCGCTCCTCAATTCCCTAACAAAACCTGCAACTTTCCTTCTCACCTGCTGGCCGTTTCACCGGGGAACTGACAGGGCGGCGGCTGCAGTGGCAGCTAGGGGGGGGGGGTGGCATGACAGGGCAATGAAAGTGATGGCTGAAGGTAAGCCTTGCTGGGTTCGCGCCCGTTCCTTTTTGCAGAGGAGCCCCCGCCAGTTCCCTTTTCTATATAAGAGTAGGAAAATCGCGTGCCTGGGAGTTTGAAATAGAAGATTAGCCCCGAGCACCTATCACTCTCAGGTCCCGTAGCCATCCAATCCGGCTAAATAACCATGCGGTATTTATTTATTTATAGATATTTTTCTAAAATGCAATTACTTTTCCCTACTATAGAGTAGCCAAGGGGTGAATGAAAACTGCATGGACTGGTCTGAGGGGTGGAGTGAAAGAGGGCGGGCTTTGAGAGTGACCCGGGATTCGCCGAACTTGCCGCGTCATCCGTGACTGACGCGACAACGATTAGACTCGCGACGATGGAGTGGGCGGAGAGGCTGCCTCAGCTGACTGACGGATTGAGTTTTCTCAGGCAACTATGGGTTGAAGTTGAGGGTGCAGCTGCTCGCAAATGGCCGCCTTGGCAGCTCGCCGTTGCGGAACTTTTGCAGTCGGCGCGCGTGAATGCTCAGCAAGACGGAAGCGGCGCTAAAATCTGCTTCTGGCCTACAGGGCTTGAGCTGGCATTGATCGCTGATGGGGGACTGCTCACCGCTAGCTCACCTTTGATTGCCAGTCCACTTTCGTTACTCGTTTCTGGCCAACTCACTGCTCACTGCCCACTGCTCACGTATGGCCATGTAGATATCCTGTACAGCTGTTCGACTACCATGTATGTAGCTACTCAACTACCACTGTAACTACTCAGATACCCCTGTAGCTACTCAACTACCCCTGTAGCTACTCAGCTACTCCTGTAGAAACTCAACAGCCTCTGTAACTACTCAGCCACCCCTGTCGCAACTCATTTGCCCATGTATCTACTCAGCTACCCCTGTAGCTACTCAACTACCTCGAAGCTACTCAGCTACCTCTGTAGCAACTCAATTGCCCCTGTAACTACTCAGTTACTACTGTAGCTACTCAACTTCCACTGTAGTTACTCAGCTACTATTGCAGCTACTGAGCTACCACTGTAGCTACTGAGCTACCACTTTAGCTACTTAGCTACCACTTTAGCTACTCAATTTCCACTGTAGTTACTCAGCTACCACTGTAGCTACTGAGCTACCACTTTAGCTACTCAGCTACCACTGCAGCTACTAAACTACCACTTTAGCTACTGAGCTACCACTTTAGCTACTGAGCTACCACTTTAGCTACTGAGCTACCACTTTAGCTACTGAGCTACCACTTTAGCTACTCAGCTACCACTGCAGCTACTAAACTACAACTTTAGCTACTGAGCTACCACTTTAGCTACTCAGCTACCACTGCAGCTACTAAACTACAACTTTAGCTACTGAGCTACCACTTTAGCTACTGAGCTACCACTTTAGCTACTGAGCTACCACTTTAGCTACTCAGCTACCACTGCAGCTACTAAACTACCACTTTAGCTACTGAGCTACCACTTTAGCTACTCAGCTACCACTGCAGCTACTAAACTACCACTTTAGCTACTCAGCTACAGAGGCATTGAAGCAATAAATTTCACGGATTCCCAGTTTCCGCTGCCACCGCCACCATCAGCAGCAGCAACAACAGCAGCTCAGAAATTAACTTTTCCCGCGGCACTACCCGCTGCGCTGGTGTTTTGTGTTGCTTTTTTACTCTTTCTTATTCCAGCAAAGCTGCCGCAGCAGCACCCGCTCACGGCTGACTCCCCGAAAGAATGAGTATCAGGCCATACAGGTGAGGCGGCTGAGTTCCTTCCCAGCGGGTGACTCCTCCATCCATCTGCATGGGCTCCCATCCCGGGAAAAAAGTAGAAGGCAAAATTTTCAAAATTCCTTGGGCGTAAAAACATACCCAGGGAGCGACACTTCTGAAAGACAATTTTCTTTCACCCCGGTTCCACTCGAAGAAGCAACCCTAACCATCCGTTATGTGCTTATTTTGTTTCTCAATTCATTGCTTTCTAAAAATTGTCTTCAATTTCTTGAGGTGTTCACTGTTTACTGCTTTTACTCTGCGTCTATTCTTTCAGTTTTTATATTGTTAAGAAGGTCATTTGTGCCGACTGACGAAGCTCACAGAGAGCCGCCGTTGAGACCGGCAGGCACTGCAGCGAGTGCAGTGCTCAAATCACTTTCGAGTGAAGCCCTACTTTTCGTATGCTTTTTCTTCTGCTTTCGGCTGTTGCTTTGAAGTGCTTTCGTAGAAAGGGAAAGCATCAAGCTTAAAGGAACCAACTGGCGGACTCAAGTTGTGATTGTTGCTATTAAATACTTTTTCTACATCTCAGCGCCTGGGGTGATGACGAGTGCCCCCCCCCACCCATAAAGACGCTGGTTTTGGAGTCAACAGGCGGCTTCAAAAGAACTCAGCCGCCTGTCGAAAGGCAGAAAAAGTCGAATAAAAAATGGAACAAAGATTTTGGAGTTTGAGCAACCATCTAGAGATGAAGATGAAGAGAGAAAGAAGCTGCAGTCGGGCGGGCAAGCAGTTGGAGGGTGTCTTCAAAGACCAAGGAACGCTTCGAAATAAGGTTTGGCCCTCCAAGGAAGCGGAAAGCCATTAAAAACACAGTGCGACAGCGGACTACTGCTCCAGTTGCTAGGCAGTTCCCCATATGCAGGATGAATTATGCAATTTGCCGGTGAGAGCGGGGATTCCATAGGGAATATCGAATGCGCTTCTAGGAATGACTGCAGTTTTTTATTGTAGGGATTTTCATTCTCCAAGGTCACCTGTGGGAACTCGCTGTGTGGCAGATGGAGCATCTGAGCTGCGCTCTTCAGCTGCACCGCTCTCAATTTCTGGGATGCTGACAATTTGCATTTGGGCTGCTCGAATCGAGTCTCGTTCGATTTATTATTCATTTGTGGAATTTCAGTGCCAAAGATGAGTTAAATAGCCTTACCTACCTAAACAAGGTAGATAGATAGATAGATAGATAGATAGATAGATAGATAGATAGATAGATAGATAGATAGATAGATAGATAGATAGATAGATAGATAGATAGATAGATAGATAGATAGATAGATAGATAGATAGATAGATAGATAGATAGATAGATAGATAGATAGATAGATAGATAGATAGATAGATAGATAGATAGATAGACATTACAGACAAATATTGTTATGCTTCCGCAGCTAAAAATTTAATAGTGTTTCAGTCGCGCAGCACATTAATTTATGAGTCTCCAAGGGAGCTTGCAGTGTGTTGTGCTTATGCGTCTTCTTCAGTTATTGTTGCCAAGGCCAGAAGCCAAGGCTGTCAAGGGGCTGGAGAGCAATATACTATAGAGGGGGGCTAGACACCCATAGCTTGTATTAAGATGAGAACCTCGGCCTGCATGCGAGTTGGGGCGCCATTTGGGGGAACGGAAGAGGTGTGAGAGCCGACTCGCATGACGCAAGAGACTGCCCGCTGAGAGCATTTAGCAACAAAACACTGGGTTCGGGGTGAGGGGTGGGACTCGAACGGCGAGGAAATGCTTAGTTCGGTGTCGGTGGGTAATATTTTGGGAGAATCGGCAGTGGGAAGGGTGAAACTCATTAAATGGGGGGAGGGAAGGGAAACAACACCCGTGGGGGATTAAATGCTAACCCCAGGGGCTGAGGCCCATAGACATTGCGGGCTCCCGCCGTGAAAATAACCGGGGCACAGGAGGCCACCGGGGCACTTGGCTGCGATGCTCAAACTGTTCATATATCAGACTGCACTGCCGAGACTCAGAGCTCAACTGCCAATTGATGTTCCGAGCTCCGCGGGGCCATCTGACAGTCCTTCGTGCGGCTCGCCCCATCGCACAAAGGAAGTGTCGGATGAAACTATTGTCAGTTAACAACTTTTCGGGATCTGGATGGATGCGTGCCGGCCCTGTCCGGCCCCGCCTACTGAGCGCGAAAAATTGTGTCAGAAAGGGAAAAAAAGAATTAAAGAATTTCGGTCGGTTTGGCGAAGCGCAAAAACTGGATTGAATCAGTGCGGGCATGCAGCGCCGCCCAGATTGATGACACAGATGGATGGATGGAGAAGTTTCCAGTGCTAAAAAACTTGCTCTGGTATTAAGCGCGCGAGCTCGGCACTGGAGTAGCAATCTTGATGACTATACACGCTCTAATTCACTTGGAAACAGAGGCCACTCAGCTCAATAGACCCCCGCAATCGGTGCGTAAAATCGAAGTCAATTTGCTACCCTGATAGGATTTGCCGCAAGGTGACAATTTTCTCGCAGCCGAAAAGCAGAGAAATTAATTCTCAGCTCAATATCGAATGGATTTATGAGGATCCTGCATCTGATGGGGTGAGCTTGCAGGAAACTGGGCCACGGACAGTTGCAAATACGGAAATTAGTCCCGTGCGGCGCCTTAGCGAGCGCCTTTCCGATTGAAGAGAAAATCAATTCGTGGCCCAGGAGCAGAGTGGGGAGGCGCCCAGCATGTGTATCATTACTAATATAGATTGGGGAGTTGTTCCCACTCTCTCACCTTGCAGATGAACGGCCTGGCGCCCGTGTGCACCGGCATGTGCCTGGTCAGGTTGTAGTGCGCGTTGAACACCTTGCCGCACTCCGGACAGGTGAACGTCTTCCCGGCCACCGCCTGCTTGCTGCCCGACGAGCCGCCACTGCCGGCGCCGTCCGCCGCGGTGGCGTTGCTGTCGTCTCCGCCGCCGATATCGCGTTCCTCTTCGTCCTCCTCCTCTTCCTCCTCCTCGTCCACGTCTTCATCCGCAGCTTCCTCATCCTCATCCTCCTCTTCCTCTTCGTTGGTGTCTTCCGTCGCAGCTGTCGAAGCCGCGGCTGCTGCTGCCAAGTCGCCTTTGCCTTCCGCCTCGTTGTCGTCGTCCTCCTCGCCGGCTGCGGACTCGGAGCGCCGCGACAGGGACAGGTTGGCGGCCGAGGCCGAGGAGCCGCGCTCCTGCTCTGCGGCGCTCAAGTTCGAGTAGTTCTCCGCCTCCTCTGATAGCGCCGGCTCGCTGCGGTTTCAGACAGGACAAATTCATTTTTGCATAGCGATTCAAGTATAAGACTATATTCTACTAAATGCTACTAAAAATGATGAAAACTGTCGTATCAGCTTACGCGCTTTTAATCGCTTGCGATGCTTCAATCAACCTTCGGTGTCCTCCGTTGCTCAAGTTTTCTGGCGTCGGCACAGGCATTGCTTGCTGCTGTTTTTGCTGTCGATGCAAGGTCTGAGGCTGCAGCTGCGGTAGCTGCGTCGGCGGCGGCGGCGGCGGTGGCGGCAGCGGCACGGGCAGGGAAAGCGGCGGCGCAGCCTCCATCCTTGAATTCTTGTTGAACTTCCCGGTGGTGCCAGCGCCTCGCTGCTGACTGGATTGGAATGATTGTGCCTGCGGTGGGGACAACACAGCCCGCCGCTGCTGCTGCTGCTGCTGCTGCTGCTGCTGCTGCTGCTGCTGCTGCTGCTGCTGCTGCTGTAGACGCTGGACGGACGCCATCGTGGCCTGCTGATGCTGTTGCTGTAGAAACACCGCCAGCAGCTGCTGATACTGCGGCGACATCAGCAGCGTCGGTGGAGGCGGTGGCGGCGGCGGTGGCGGCGGCAGCGGCGGCTGCTGCGACTGGCGCTGCTGATGTTGCAGTTTGGAATCGGCGGCAGCCACGGCAGCCAGCAGCGCGGCGTGGCCCGCCGGCGCGAAGGGCAGAAGGGGGGCCGGGCAGCCGCCAGCGGGGAAGCAAGGGAGACAGCGGTTGAGTTGATGATGCTGCTGCTGCTGGTGATGATGATGATGCAGCACTCCAGCGTCACCTCCACAGCCGCCTCGTCTGGCGTGATGGTGGAAGCCAGACGCCGGCTCCTTGCGGGCAGTCGCGGCGGACTGAGCAGCGAACGGAGCCTCGGGCGGCTGCGACCGCGCCATCTTGCAGGGTGGCGGGCGGCCCGCCGGAAGGGCGCTGGAATGCGCCTTCTCCAGCAGCGGCGGGGCCTCCGCACCGTTGGCTCCACCGCCACCACCACCGCCGCCGCCGCCGCCGCAGTCATCGATCAAGGAGGCGATGGAGAACTTCAGGCTGCTCATCTGAAGTCAAATGCGATCCAGTTCGTCACTGTAGTTTTTCACTGTCAGCTGTTTGAAATTTCTAATCTGCTCAAAGCTTCTCTTAGATGAATGAAGTGCCGATCAGTGTAATTATTTCGTGGCCCCGGGCCTGAGCAGCGCGGCAGTTAAATATGAAATCGAGGCGGGGCGGCCTAGCGGGGTGTTTGAGCAGGGCAGGGGGGGGGGGAGGCGGAGAAGCCGGTCCGGTTGGTTGGCTGTCAAATCGAGTCCCCAGTCTCAGTGAGCAGCTGCCGGCCCGCCCAAGTGCTCAGCCAGTCAGCCACCCCGACCCCTGCCAACTGCCGCCGGCCAACCCCAAATCCGCTGCCGCTTGTCTGCGCCGGACCGCCCAGGTCCCGCCCTCCACTACTGAGCAGGTAAGGGTTGGGACCGCCAATAGGCGAACGGCTGGCCCAGTGCGACCGTCCAATTGGGTGGCCAGCTACCTTTCCCAGCCTCTCGATGCTGCAGCTAGGACTTGCGAACTAATAGGAACTTGGTATGGTATTCGCGCTTAGAGTAATAGAGTGAGTTCATGAGTAACTTTATAAGTGAGTTTATGAGTAAGTTTATTGGTGAGTTTATGACTGATTTTATCAGTAAGTTCATCAATGAGTTTATGAAATATTTTATGAGTGAGTTCATGAGTTCAAAAAGCCATGAGAACATATGTGAGTTCATGAGATCATGACTGAGTCCATGAGTGAGTAATGAGTCCATGAATGAGTTCATGAGACCATAAGAACGTGAGCGAGCTCATGAGTGAGTGACTGAAAGTGAGAGGGGTAAAGGGAAGAAACAGAAGAGAACAGAGGACCGGTGGCTCTCTGCAACAAAATTGCTTTTTCTTGGGGGGGGGGGCGGTGCGGGGAACTAGCCAGCCTGTGTGATGCATGCCCTCTGCCTGAGACAACAGTTTATGAAAGACACAAATAGGATTGGCGGAGCGAAAGGGAGACGAGAAATTGAATGGGGTGCAAAGGGATCTGGGGGGGGGGAGGGGAAATGAAACGGGGGAGAAATATCCCTACAGTCTTTCACACCTGGCAAAGCATTGAGCACGCCTATTTGGGAATACATGGCGCCTCATGTCGGGAGCAGTGCTGGCTGCTGGAGGGCGCCGTCAGATTGAGAAGCTGTGAAAAAGTCACCATTTGGCAAGTGTGTGTGTCTGTGTGTATTGAGGCTCCGTAAAGATGCGGAAAAGGGGATTCTGGGAGGCAAACACTTCGCTGTCACTCCGACGTGGCCGACCCGCCACTCCCCCCCCCCTCTTTTCCTCTCTCTCTCTGCTTTCGCTGTGCTTCTCGCTCTCATGAAATCCCCTTTCTCGCATTGCTCTACCCGCCCCTCACACCGGTGCGCTGTCAGTTTTGGCAGAATGAAAATGGCAAGTGGAACAAAAACACAACACAATGATGAGGCGAGAGCTGTGCCGGTGCTGAAGGGGCTTCTGCAGCCGCTACCATGTTTTAGGATGGAGAAGGGGTTTGACTCCGCTGAATTTGATGCTGAAGACTGACAGACACGATGAGGCTGTTGGGGGGTGTGGGGGGCTAATCACCCGTAGGGAGTCTGAACTGAGATGACGGAGCTGATGCAGCTGCTATATGGAATCTAAGCATTACTATCTGAAATGCCTGACTTCTGTCTGCTTCCGAGTGCGCCGATAGCGACGGCTCACTGAAGGATCTGAGGTGGGATAGCGACGGCTCACTGAAGGATCTGAGGTGGGATAGCGACGGCTCACAGAAGGATTTGAGGTGGGACAGCGACGGCGCACTGAAGGATTTGAGGTGGGATAGCGACGGCTCACTGAAGGATCTGATGTGGGACAGCGACGGCTCACTGAAGGAGCTGAGGGTATACAAGGGTTGAGAGAGGAAACATGAATGATGTCCAGACACATGTAAAGCAGTGATTGAGTAAGGTAGCTTTTTATGTTTGAAAACTTCTCCCGAATCCCTGTGCTGTGTTGTAAGCTCAACTGAAATGAAAATTAGCACCTGTTTTTGAGGTGCACAGCCAGAAATAATGAGCTTTTTATGACACATTGGAGTCAGGATTTAAAGTCCGAGTGTTAAAAAAGAAATGGCAGATTGATTGAATAGGATTAAGGTACGCATTACTGATTCACCTGTGGCCCTCCCGCAGAGCCGGCACAATCGGACTCATTAAGACTCAATTGAAGTTATTAACAATCAGTGTGGAAATTTTTTCTGCAGCTTCCGAGAGGGGTGTTGTTCTGACTTCGCGCGCTCAATGCAGGGAGTTCAGACACCTGTAGAGCCAAACACAAAGGCTTGGATAATTTGACTGGGGGTGCTGCATCGGACGGGAGCAGATTACCGATTTCCCCATGCAGTCTTTCACACTTGACCAGCTGATTTTGCCTGCTGGGCATTCGATTCTGTAATTCCTTCATTCAGATCCCTCCCAGTCAGATGCTCGCGTTAGGAGGGAGGGGGGGGGGAGAATTCTCCCCAATCTGAGCAGATCATCGCTACAGATAGCTTTAGTGGGAAGTTTCCCTTCGCCTGCCAAATACAAAAGCAAAACCAGTTGGCAGTTTGCTCCTGCTACGTCTGCTTCTGCCACAATTCCTCCTCTCGCTTTGACTTTAACAGCCCGCTATGAGCAATTAGGGAGCCACTGTGCGGAATTTCGTGCGTATTCTAGCTCACTGCTCAGACACCTGCAAGCCTATAGCGCAGTCACGCACAGTTTTGTATAAACTGCATTTTTTTCAGCTCAGTGCAGTGTCTGTTATCTTATTTTTTTGTTCTCAAATTGGGGAACAGCATCTCCGTGGATGTGATAGAACTGCTTTATGCTATGCGACTTGTATAATCAATGGCTGAATATTACAAAGCCGCCCTCATTGTCGGGTCTTCAATGCTGTCGTCGTGTCGCAGAATTGAAGAAAACACATCTTGTTGACCCAGTTAAAATTGTCTTGATTATCATTATGCTGCATAGTCGTATATACGGGCTGAAGATGCTGTTGGCGTGTAACAAAGACCATCAGCTGAGTTATTGAGTTAGCTGAGTATTTTATTACGAGCTAACTATAAAAACATATAGTGGCTTTCTGATTGCCAATCAATTCTCACTGAATCCCTTTCATTTGCGATACGAGGCGGGAGGGAAGGCTGGAAAGAAAACGGTACTTCAGAGAGGCCCTTGACAACCCAGCTAGACAAGCATGCAGAATCCCGTGTTGGCTTTATTAAGAATTGGATGACAACAGTTATTCTGTAGTGTGTCAGAGCAGGATAGCAACAGGGAGGGCAAAGCATCTGAGGAGACTCAGACTCCCGTGAGGTCACCGGCGGGGAGGGTAGTAAACGGCCCAGCGGGCGGTGACGCGCCCTCAGTAACAATTGAAAATTTGAAAAATCATGTCTGGTGCCTGTTTAAGCCGCAAGCTAACAATTACAAATCTATACTATATAACGGCTATATAAGGCAGGTAGACAAAACACTGACAGGTAGCTGCGGGAAGCTGAGGGACGCGTTAAAAACTCGACTTCCGCCGAGGGGGATGAGACCGGGCTGAGGGCCCGGCCAGCAACCGTGTGCAGCTTCTTTTTTAGACATGCTGCATCGGAAATGGACAGTTCAGTATTCAATGCGAATAACGCATGGCTCTGGGAGCTGACGGCTGCGCAAGGCTGAATAGAATATATTGGTAAGCGGAAGTATTTAGGCCTGCAGTGGCCCATGTGGTGCGACTATTGTGTGTGTGCCGGAATTGAAGGCTGCTTGCTTAATAATTCAGTTAAGAAATTCAATTCAAAGCTGTTCTGTGTGTGCGCGCCCCATACAGAGTGAGTGAGAGAGTGAATGAGCCACCAACTATTTTGTTACTCTTTTGTCTGGCCCCATGGCTCAATAGTCTGGTTTGGGGGCTTCCGCACTCTCACTCATTGCTGTGCCACCTCATGGCCGCGCGAGGCAATTTAATGCTCTGTGTGTGTGAGTGGTGTGATTTTTTGTGCCCTTTGTACAACAGATGTATGGTTTATTGGGTTTGTGTCACAGTTCCTTCCTTCACCACGCCTCAACCAGCTCGCTCTGCAGGTAGGCAGGAAGGCCGCCCTGTCCTTCAACTGCAACCCTTAGCTAAGAGCAGTCAGAGATGCTTATGCTAACTTTTGCTGCAGACAGACAGACAGACAGACAGACAGACAGACAGACAGACAGACAGACAGACAGACAGACAGACAGACAGACAGACAGACAGACAGACAGACAGACAGACAGACAGACAGACAGACAGACAGACAGACAGACAGACAGACAGACAGACAGACAGACAGACAGACAGACAGACAGACAGACAGACAGACAGACAGACAGACAGACAGACATACAGACAGACAGACAGACAGACTGACAGACAGACAGACAGACAGACAGACAGACAGACAGACATACAGACACACAGACAGACAGACAGACAGACAGACAGACAGACAGACAGACAGACAGACAGACACACAGACAGACAGACAGACAGACAGACAGGCAGACAGACAGACAGACAGACAGACAGACTGACAGACAGACAGACAGACAGACAGACAGACAGACACACAGACAGACAGACAGACAGACAGACAGACAGACAGACAGACAGACAGACAGACAGACAGACAGACTGACAGACAGACAGACAGACAGACAGACAGACAGACAGACAGACAGACAGACAGACAGACAGACACACAGACAGACAGACAGACAGACAGACAGACAGACAGACAGACAGACAGACAGACAGACAGACAGACAGACAGACAGACAGACAGACAGACAGACAGACAGACAGACAGACAGACAGACAGACAGACAGACAGACAGACAGACAGACAGACAGACAGACAACTTGATTTCACGCTGGCCCCAAAGCTATAATTTAATCCTCATTTATCTCTGTAATTCGATGGAGACAAAGGAGCTGGGGATTAGGATCAGCTCTCACTGACTGGGAATCGAACTTCATTAGTCAATTGTATCGCAAGCAATCCAGTTATAAGCTACCAGTCGCTCTGTTGCTACAGCCGTTTAACTTTAATTACAACTTGCAGCCTGAGTAGCAACTAATCCGACCAAAGTGCTCAAACTCGCTGAGCGAAATGTAAGCAGCTACCCTTCCAGATGGGAAATTTGCCTTATTGACTTATAGAACGCATCGGTGGACAAAAAATACTGAGAGACTGTATATTAGCTTGAGTAGATTAATAGTCGAACTTCTTCTACTATAATATACTATTAAAGACTCAAACACATCAGTTAAATCCCAGTGGCCGAAATAGTTGCATAGGTGCCAATAGAATCTGTGGATCCCGAGTCCCTAATTTCCTTTCCCGTGGGGTGGAGGGCATTCGTGTGGTATCCAGGCGACAATTTGTGCTGCCGTGCTAAAACGCTCCGACCCCCCGCTGGGTTTGTGAATTGCAACAATAAAATTTGCTATTTTTTTTCCTGAATTGCCAGCTTCCGCCAATTGCTTTCGAGTGGCTTCTGAGAAGGTGTCAAACTGCTCTCCGGTTGTCGAGCGATGAAGCCGAATTGGCTTTTTGGGGGGGGGGGTGAAGGCATGGACCCTGCCTGGCAACTTGCACAGCATCGCCACTGAGTGAGTGAAAAGTGAATTTTATCGGCCCTTCACTTCTCGAACAAAACAATTGTGCCAGCCATTTTCACGTTTTTGGTTGGATTTTTTTAGAAATCCTTTTCTCACTTTCGAATTCCCACCCAGCCTCTCTGTGAGAATCCATTGCCCGAATGAGGGCTCTGCGTCTGTCAACTGCAGTGCACTTTAAAAAGCTTAAAAATTATCATTCTTTGAACTCTTAGTGCAGGATGAGCAAATCTTGTTTAGAAAAGTTTCTTTAATGGGCGATTTTCCTATGCAGAGATTCTTTAATGGGCGATTTTCCTATGCAGAGATTCTTTGATTGGCGATTTTCCTATGCAGAGATTCTGTAATGGGCGATTTTCCTAGGCAGAGATTCTTTGATTGGCGATTTTCCTATGCAGAGATTCTGTAATGGGCGATTTTCCTATGCAGAGATTCTGTAATGGGCGATTTTCCCAGGCAGAGATTCTGTAATGGGCGATTTTCCTAGGCAGAGATTCTTTGATGGGCGATTTTCCTATGCAGAGATTCTTTGATTGGCGATTTTCCTATGCAGAGATTCTTTGATGGGCGATTTTCCTATGCAGAGATTCTTTGATTGGCGATTTTCCTGGACAGAGATTCCTTAATGGGCGATTTTCCTAGGAAGAGAATCTTTGATTGGCGATTTTCCTAGGCAGAGATTGATGGGCGATTTTCGTTAGCAGAGATTCTCTGATTTGTGATTTTCTTTTTGGGGGGAGATTCTTTAATGGGTGATCTTCATATGCATAGCTTCTTTGATGGGCGATTTTCCTAGGCAGATGTTCTTTAATGGGCGATTTTTCTAAACAGAGATTCTTTGATGGGTGATTTTCCTAGGCAGAGATTCTTTGATGGGCGATTTTCCTTTTCGGGGGAGATTCTTTGCTGGGCGATTTTCTTGGGAGACTTTAAAATGGACTAATTTTATGCAATGACTTTATAAAAATGCACAATTTCGGTATGAAGTCTCTAGTGGACTGACTGCAGACAATCGCTTGGCACAAGAATGCCAACGCACAGAGAAAGAGAGAGAGAGAGAGAGAGAGAGTTGTCGAGCAGAGTCCACACTGAAAGCTGCTGTCAGCCATGCCAGATGAGCTCCGAGCGGCCCTTCAATGGCGTTTAAAAATAGCGCAAAAGTTAAAAAAAACAGAAGAAGAGGCTGCAGGCCGCCACATCCGCCTGCAGAACCGCCCGGCGTGTGCAGCCCAGCTTCCTGTGCGCTAATGAAAGCCGCTGCAGCCTGCAGTGTCCGGGATATCATTGGTAACACCTGCTGGTTTTTGGGCGGAGCAGATCGGCGGACACACGGGAAACCAGAGCCGCGTGGGCTTTAGAGGGAGTTTGCGGCATTTCCTGATCACAGAATGGTCGGGTCCGGCCGCCCTGTGAGACACAGAAGAAGCAGTTAGGGGGGGGACCTTTGAGAATGACTGAGGCAAGAGGTATTGGGTAGTCAACTGTCGCACAGAGCCTCCACAAACGAAGCGCCTGTAGTGCAGAAATTCTGCCAGAAACTCATGTGAATGCAAAGTGAAAATTGTTTTTTTTCCTAATCCCGAAACGTCTCCGGTTTCCTGTTGCGCGCGATCTGCTCCGCGCTTTCCTTTCCGATTCACGCATTAAAAAGCAGCAGCAGGGAGAGCAGGGGGAGCAGGGGGAGCAGGAGCCCCGGCAACAGGGGATGAGAAGGGGTGAGATCTAGTTCGCTAACAATTGCTGCTGATCAAAAGTTGCAGACTTTCAGTCGCCGACAAAAACCAGCTGATCAGAGGTTTTTTATATTAAGCTGTTGGCTTTTGGGAAATGATGTGTAAAGACGTGCTAAGCAGAATAGCTGACTTGGTAAGTGAGGCTGGACTGCATTGGCATCATTGTTTGCCCAGCAACACGGCCTCGGCGGCCGGTTGGCGCCTGGCGCAGCTTCCTGACGACCGTCTGACGCCGTCAAGTGGCTCGCTAGGCCCCGCGGACAGCAGCGACTCTGACAAGCTGACGAACAATGGCTAAAGACAGCAAACACAATCGGAATAAATGGATCGAATCGCTGCTTTCACTCTTTATTGGGAGGGGGAGACATGAATGACAGGTGCAGCTCTGAAGCAGATGAGGCATGCAGACAAAGAAAATTGCAGCTGAGGCAAAAATACACCGGACGCCCTGGCGGCAATAAAAGACGTCGAGTCAATAAGCAATAAACAGATCTGCTTCAGCGCTGCTGCCGCCGCTGCCGCTGCCGGCGCGAGCAATGGCGTGGAATGCGGTGAGAATATTTGAGCACAGGAAAAGCGATGATCTGCGAGCCCTTTTTGTTCGCGACCTCGGCTACAAAGGCGACAGGGAATTTCGGGCCTTTGTGATCATAACCCCACCTTGATCTTGCTAATACAGAACCAGGCGCGCACAGAAAGAGTGAACTGCCCAGGCATTTCCGCAATTCCGGGAGACCTCCCCCTATTCGCTTTCTGTTTCAAAGCCAATTTGCGTCTCTGGAACAGCCTCGCGGCTTCTGTTCGCCTCCTGTCGGAGAGGAAGCTGACTGGCTGGGGGCTGAAAGGCAACAACTTTCGAGGAAATTTCTCTCGCGGTTGAAGAGCTTGAAGAGCCGCCAGCTAAAGGGATTTTCTTGTGAAGAAGACAAGGCAGAGGTGCTCTCTTGTGTTCGCCTTGTTCTCGTGCTCGTGCGTGCGAAAACTCGGACAGTCCCTCAGCCCGAGCAGATTCGTGTTGTCTGTTGTAGAGCCCTCGGGGCACCGAGCACGCCATGATGCAGTGATTCCTTCCTGAGCACCCTGCCTCGCCTTCTGAAACCGGCATCATCATGGGATTGTGTGTGTGAGACAGACTCAGAAGGCGTGGCTCTAGTTCAATTGAAGGGCTCTAGTTCATCTGTCGCATTCTGCGAGCCTCGCCGTTAAGATGTCGTGACTCTCGGTGACCTTCAGTTTTTAATTACCGCCGCAGGTTCCCCTGAAGCGCGTCAAACTTCAAGGTGGGCGGAGCCCAGCTCAGCCTCCGGAATAACGCCGCGGTCTTGCTTGATGAAGCTTGTTGAAAACAGCTATACCTTGATAACAATGAGCGGTCCCATTCATGGCCTGCAGGTTGTGAATAAATGACAACAATGAGAAGCTGAGCCCGGAGGGGGATGGGTTCGATCGAATTCTCAGGGTTCCCGGTAACACGACACTGCACACTTGGGGAATTCTTATTAAATATATTGCTACGTCGATTAACTTCATGAAGGCTGACAAAGTGAGGAAATATGAAAATCGGGCGGCCCTATACCAAATACCTGGCATGGTTCTCAGAGTGACCCTACAATAGAGAAGCCAGTGCTCCAGTTTTCTATCACACTTGGAGCAGCAATGTCTGGGTCATGCTTTTTTCTTCTACCCAAAACTTCACTGAAATCCTTCACACAGTTGGCCGCGTGCCCCAGTATTGTGAGCTAAAACAAGAAGGCTGAATTGCCGAGGAACGCAGCAGGCCAGCAATATTGAGCAACTACTCATAAATAGGGAAGCCCCGCAGATGCGCATCGGGGGGGGGGGCTGGCCGAAGTTCAGGCCGTTCCGCTGGCCCCAATGAGAAGCGAACTTGAATGAGAAAGCTAAGCAGCTGAGGTCGTCACAACAACACCCCGCTGCTCACCGTTGGAGTGGCCCGGATTCTGGAATCCATCATCAGTCTTGCGGTCTGGCGTTCCGATGAGTTGTGGAGACTGCAAGCTGCTGTTTGATGACCTCATACTCTTAGGGCTTATTTTGGTCGCTCATACACACACACAGAACGCATTGAAATTTGCAGTAATTGGTGCAAGCAAGCATCATGTACAGTCACAAGTGTGCATGGTCACAAGTGCGCATGGTCAAGTGCGCATGGTCACAAGTGAGCATGGTCGCAAGTGCGCATGGTCACAAGTGAGCATGGTCACAAGTGTGCATGGTCACAAGTGCGCATGGTCACAAGTGAGCATGGTCACAAGTGCGCATGGTCACAAGTTTCTATCTATAACTGCATCATGTTCGCACTGCAGAATTTGCACAAAAACAAATCCCAGCTATAGACGTCTTCAGGCTCAATTTCTCCCCCTATTGAATAACTTCCCCCAATAGCTCATTTCTGGCGCAAAGACATTAGGAGAAAAATCCTCAAGAGCTGCAAGACCTGGCAGTGCTCTGGCAGTTTTGCTTTCTTTTTAAGCCCGACCTCTCGCATCGGTTGATTCCATCACGGTGCAGCCTGTGAACCCAGCTCTCTCCTTTGTTCACCGACTTCTCTTCCCCCCAACCATGCAGTTCCTGCTTCCCCTGTCAAGTCAGCGCCTTCTCACAGCGGGAGGCCCGACATTGGGATACTCTAGCCCCCGCGCGCCTCACTTTCTCCCCATCGGGGCTCGCATACAGCTGTCCCCGCAGCGCAGCAAAGCGGCCATCCTGCCAGGAACAGCCGCCCTCCCCAACTACCTACTTTTTTAAACACAACACTATCAGCTCTTGTCTGAGCTGTGCGCGTCTTTTTAAAGCAAACAGCAGCAGAAGCAACAACAACAGCAGCAGCAGCAGCAGCCCCGGTCAGGGGGAGTTGCAGGGGGACAATGGCCAGCAGACGCGCGCAGGGGAAAAAACTCCCCAGGCAAGATTTGTCACAATTTTGCAATGCTTTCCCATGCAGCCTCAAACTGATGCAGGATCCGGCAGCTAAATCCAGAGTCCTCCGTCTGGACTGAGCAACAACTCAATTTCTTCTGCATGGATTACTCAGAGCTTTGCGCAGAATTCAATTCACTTTTGTTAGCTGAGCAATTCAGGATTTCATTTTTTTCATTTCGGTTGTAAAACCAACGCGCATTGCATTACATTGGCTTAGTGACTGGTGTCTGCTTAGACTGCAACATATGCAGTGAAAATTGCAATTTATTTAGATTTCTAGTATTTGATCCTATAGGAACTTGGCAGCGTCTGTGTACAGCTGGTTTGCCAACATTTTTACAGATAGGTGCAGTTTGAAGGCCTCTGAACTGCTGGTTTGACAGCCTTTGTACAGCTGGTTTGACAGCCTTTGTACAGCTGGTTTGACAGCCTCTATACAACTGGTTTGACAGCCTTTGTACAGCTGGTTTGACAGCCTCTATACAACTGGTTTGACAGTCTTTGTACAGCTGGTTTGACAGCCTCTATACAGCTGGTTTGACAGTCTTTGTACAGCTGGTTTGACAGCCTCTATACAGCTGGTTTGACAGTCTTTGTACAGCTGGTTTGACAGCCTTTATACAGCTGGTTTGACAGTCTTTGTACAGCTGGTTTGACAGCCTCTATACAGCTGGTTTGACAGTCTTTGTACAGCTGGTTTGACAGCCTTTATACAGCTGGTTTGACAGTCTTTGTACAGCTGGTGTGACAGCCTTTGTACAGCTGGTTTGACAGCCTTTGTACAGCTGGTTTGACAGCCTTTGTACAGCTGGTTTCACAGCCTTTGTACAGCTGGTGTGACAGCCTTTGTACAGCTGGTTTGACAGCCTTTGTACAGCTGGTGTGACAGCCTTTGTACAGCTGGTTTGACAGCCTTTGTACAGCTGGTGTGACAGCCTTTGTACAGCTGGTGTGACAGCCATTGGACAGCTGGTTTGACAGTCTTTATACAGCTAGTTTGACAGCCTCTGTACAGCTGGTTTTACAGCTTCTGTATAACGTTTCAATCTCTTTACAGCTGGGGTGACAGGCTTTCGTAGATATGAAAGTATTAATTTTAGTTCTGAAATGGCTGTATTTTCTGCTGTACAGCTTAGATTTGACAGTCCTAGAAGGAGCATGAAAATGATATAAAAATGAGCTGAACAATAGAAGTCATTAAATCAATCAAACAATCAAATAAGACAAAGTAGGTTATAATATAGCATATAAAATACATAGTAGAGATATGCAGGAATTGAAGAGCCAGAAGCCACAGACAGACATATAGTTAGTGCAAGCGGTTCTGCTCTGTTGGGCTTGATAAAACAGGCAGGAGCACTCGGAGCGGAACCACCTGCGGAGAGAGAGCGTGAATTAAATATAAAAATGCGTAGACGAACAGCGAAAGCCCAGTGAAGGCGGGATTGAAAGGCGACCATGCAGCCACCCTCAGAGTTTGAATATTGCATGCGGCGGCGCAGATTTTCATTTGCTTCTGCGGCGCTTGACCGATGGCCACCTTAATGACAGTCGGTCTCAGCGGGGGGGGGGCTGTCGGACGGAGGCGGAGATTAAAAATTGCTCTGAGCAAGGGAACAATCGAAATTATTTGAGGGAAATGGAAGTGGAAGCGGAGCGGTGTCCCAGCGGAGTCAGCGGGAGCTGTCACGCGCTCTGCGCGAAGTCGCAGAGGAGTTGGCAGCAGGAAGCCGAGCTGTTTCATTTTCTATTCGCACCTCATCTCCCGGAGCTCATCCGCTCCCGCCCTACCTGGGGATGTCCCGCATCCTTTTCTTTGGCCGGCGCCTTAGACGAGATCGTGTTTGGGAAGAAAGAATTGAGCTCAAGTCGACCGGAGGCGGCGGGAGGCCTCGCGGGTGGCAACCGGGATGCCGGCTCGGCGCCAGCTAATGGCATCCGAGAGTGTCTGCGTGTTTTTTGACTGACCCGCGAGTTGCAGAAGCAGCAACTGCGGAAATGCCGGGCTCTCAGTGGCGAGAGAATCTTTCAGTTCAGCTGACTGGCTGGCCTGGCCTGCAAAGCTTTTCAATGCAGATGCTGAATTAGCTGGCATGCTGGTGCTAGCACTGGCTCATACTCCATCATCCTGTGCCTGCCTGTCTGTCTGCCTGTCTTAGTGTGTCTGTCTGTCTGTCTGTCTGCCTGCCCGCCTGCCTGTCTTTCTGTCTGCCTTATTTCAAACTCATCAAATACTTCACATAATAAACTAAATATCAATAACATTCATAAAAATGATAGCCTATCTCAGATCTCCCTTTCACGAGCGAGCTTTCAGTTGTCAAACACGGGACAATTAAAATACGGCTGCCTTCTGAATATGTACGTTCATATTCCGCTGATCAGCGACAACAAATTAAGAAGATCAACATTGTGCAAGCTACAGCGCCCTTCTAACAGCTTACGCAACAAATTCATGATGACGACAGTTGGTTAACGATTCGGCCGCTACAAATCAATGGGAACACACTGAAGATGTGTTCAACACCACAGAAGACAGCTAGTCTAGTTTTGCCAGTCTCCATGGCCCGGCCCGGAGACCCCATGCTGGCAAGCCGCACTTGCCCGACTGTGTCGCCTCGAGGCTCAAAAAGATCGACGTGGATTTTCGACGAGAGTTGAGCACAGGAATGAGATGACGGATCCCCGGTAGCATAGCAGACTTTTAATGAAGAGGCCCACTAGTGAGTGGGAGGCTGGAAGAGGATTCCAGAGTGAAGCCAGCGAGAGAGAGAGAGTCGACCCTCAAGTGATGCCGCGCCTTTGCTGCCAGGTGTGAAGTAGGTGCGTGCTTATATGCCCGAATGAGTGAGTGATGCAACAGTGAATGAAGAGGCCGAGCCGGGGCTCTAGGATGAGGAGAAGAGAGGCTGTGATTTACGTTGCAGACTCGCTCCACTTGACCACATGGCTGTCGGTTGGTTGAGACGCAGGGCAGGGGAAAGGAGAGGCTGCAGGGCCTGCCTAATCAGCCAGCTCGCTGGCAGGCCGAGCCGCAGCCAGGCAGACTCATTAGTTCCAGAGTCTTGTGACGCCGCCAAGGCCTCTTTAACATGCGCGCCCGGCCGGCAAAGCAAAAAGAGCGGAATTTCCCTGTCTGTGCCCGCAAGGAAAAAACCGTGTGCCACTTACCTACCCCCCTAACCTGCTTCTACCGCCGGCAACTCAAAACTGTTTCGAGCTTGTTTTTTGCATGCTTTTAGAGGAAACTGGCGTCTTGCTTTCTTAGATGCGTCCGTCTTTGAAGGCTTTTGCCCAGATTTCTAGCAAAGCGATTTTCGAGATAAAGAGTATGATCAATATTTATCTTAGGTCCTAAAGCTGCAATCCTAAGCTAAGAATACTACAGTGGATCACCATATTGGGTGTTCGAGTGTCAGAGGCGCCATTTTTAACTTCTTGTGGCGCCATGTTGAGTGTCAACGGCGCCATTTTTGGCTTCTTTGGCCGCTATATTTGTTATCAGAGGCGCCATTTTTTTATTCTTTGGGCGATATATTGGTTGTCATAGGCGCTATTTTTAACTTTTCTGGGCGCCATATTGGTTGTCAGAGGCGCCATTTTTGACTTCTTGAGGCACCATGTTGGGTGTCCCAGGCGCCATTTTTGACTTCTTGAGGCACCATGTTGGGTGTCACAGGCGCCATTTTTGACTTCTTGAGGCGCCATGTTGGGTGTCACAGGCGCCATTTTTGACTTCTTGAGGCACCATGTTGGGTGTCCCAGGCGCCATTTTTTGACTTCTTGAGGCACCATGTTGGGTGTCACAGGCGCCATTTTTGACTTCTTGAGGCACCATGTTGGGTGTCACAGGCGCCATTTTTGACTTCTTGAGGCGCCATGTTGGGTGTCCCAGGCGCCATTTTTGACTTCTTGAGGCACCATGTTGGGTGTCACAGGCGCCATTTTTGACTTCTTGAGGCGCCATGTTGGGTGTCACAGGCGCCATTTTTGATTTTATGAGGCGCCATGTTGGGTGTCACAGGCGCCATTTTTGACTTCTTGAGGCGCCATGTTGGGTGTCACAGACGCCATTTTTGACTTCTTGAGGTGCCATGTTGGGTGTCCCAGGCGCCATTTTTGACTTCTTGAGGCGCCATGTTGGGTGTCACAGGCGCCATTTTTGACTTCTTGAGGCGCCATGTTGGGTGTCACATGCACCATTTTTGACTTCTTGAGGTGCCATGTTGGGTGTCCCAGGCGCCATTTTTGACTTCTTGAGGTGCCATGTTGGGTATCCCAGGCGCCATTTTTGTTGCTAGAGGCAACCTTCATCCAAAGCTGGTAAGAACTCTGTTTGCATTGTGACGGTCAAATGGATACATGAACGGTGTGAAATACAGTTTTTATATACAAAAAGAACTTATACTTCACAGGCCACTGCACTAACAGCACATAAGGGGTGCATTACTCAGTTTTATATCGGGTTCAAAATACAAATAATTAATTAACGACAGATCTACGGACTTTAAGTGTTTCCTTTCTTAAAGAATTAACAAAAAACAATGCATTATAGTGGAATACGATATCATATATTTATAAATCATAAACCGGCTGTTTCTAGCCTTATTGACAAAAAAATTGTATCACAATAATGTAATAAAAATACCAAAGGCTGAATGAAACTTCGAGATCAAATTGGACTTACATACATCATAAAACTGCTAGCTGGAATAAAAAGCTGAATATATTACTAATAAACAAGTAAATAGTAGCACCAAGTCTTGAGCTGAACTATTTTCAATAAAAAATTAATTAAGTAAATTAACTCTTGAATATAAAAGCCAATATATAAAAAAACTAATGAAAATATTGCCACCAAAAGACTGTAGTAAAATATATTGCCAGAGCAATACTAGTTTACTTTACTGACTGACAGTTTCAGGTGTAATTAAATGTGATCTATAGATATTTTAAAATAATGTCAGCTGGCGCATGCATACTACTAGCAGTACGATAATAAGAAAAAGCTTATTGCAAATTTAGTATAGTGCAAACTTGATACATAAAATATTAACTGATAAAAGAGCCGCTTATAGGCAATAAGATTTAGAAGGCCTCAAGGCCGCAACGACGGGTTGCTTCCAGTGAAAATCAGATCAAAATCTGCCATTCTCAGGGACTGAAAATCTGATCAAAATCTGCCATTCTCAGGGACTGAAAATCTGATCAAAATCTGCCATTCTCAGGGAGTGAAAATCTGATCAAAATCTGCCATTTTCAGGGAGTGAAAATCTGATCAAAATCTGCCATTCTCAGGGAGTGAAAATCTGATCAAAATCTGCCATTCTCAGGGAGTGAAAATCTGATCAAAATCTGCCATTCTCAGGGAGTGAAAATCCGATGAAATCCGCTATACTCAGGGAGTGAAAATCCGATGAAATCCGCTATACTCAGGGAGTGAAAATTCGATGAAAACGGCAAGTCTCAAAAAGTGCAGTAAAACTGTCATAACATAAAATATCGGTCGCAGAATTCGCCACAGAATACAGAACGCCCAAGATTCAGGTGTCACAGAGCCACAGCAGTGCTCTCAACGTACTCGTCAAGAGTACAGCCAGATGCCTGGCTGACCCGATTGCCCGGCCGACAGGAGGCGGCGCTGTTGCTTGACAAGCCGGAATGTCGGCAGTGGTCAGCGTGATGCTCCTGCGACAGCGGTCGCACATAGTTGAAGGGGAACACGCCCTCGGCTTTAGTTCGCAGGTTCACTCCGTACCACAGCTCGGGACTGTTTGGGTCCATCTTTTTCACCCGGATGTGGTCTCCGGGTTCCATCCGCAGCTGGCTGGGATCGAATATATTCGGATTGCGAGGCCGTACAACTTCTACATCGAATGGCAAGTTGAGCTGGAGGAGTACGGCGAATTTGCCGTCCTCTCCGCCAGGATTGCTCTGGCGAAGGCACGACTTTGGCACGCAGCCAACTTCACCTGCAAGTGGGTAGGTCTGGGGCAGTTAGTAAATTGCTACCCATGCTGATCAGTCAGCTACCCATGCTGATCAGTCAGCTATCCATGCTGATCAGTCAGCTATCCATGCTGATCAGTCAGCTACCCATGCTGATCAGTCAGCTACCCATGCTGATCAGTCAGCTACCCATGCTGATCAGTCAGCTACCCATGCTGATCAGTCAGCTATCCATGCTGATCAGTCAGCTATCCATGCTGATCAGTCAGCTATCCATGCTGATCAGTCAGCTACCCATGCTGATCAGTCAGCTACCCATGCTGATCAGTCAGCTACCCATGCTGATCAGTCAGCTACCCATGCTGATCAGTCAGCTACCCACGCTGATCAGTCAGCTACCCACGCTGATCAGTCAGCTATCCATGCTGATCAGTCAGCTACCCATGCTGATCAGTCAGCTACCCACGCTGATCAGTCAGCTACCCATGCTGATCAGTCAGCTACCCATGCTGATCAGTCAGCTATCCATGCTGATCAGTCAGCTACCCATGCTGATCAGTCAGCTACCCATGCTGATCAGTCAGCTATCCATGCTGATCAGTCAGCTACCCATGCTGATCAGTCAGCTACCCATGCTGATCAGTCAGCTACCCATGCTGATCAGTCAGCTACCCATGCTGATCAGTCAGCTATCCATGCTGATCAGTCAGCTACCCATGCTGATCAGTCAGCTATCCATGCTGATCAGTCAGCTACCCATGCTGATCAGTCAGCTATCCATGCTGATCAGTCAGCTATCCATGCTGATCAGTCAGCTACCCATGCTATCCATGCTGATCAGTCAGCTACCCATGCTGATCAGTCAGCTACCCACGCTATCCATGCTGATCAGTCAGCTACCCATGCTGATCAGTCAGCTACCCACGCTATCCATGCTGATCAGTCAGCTACCCACGCTATCCATGCTGATCAGTCAGCTACCCATGCTGATCAGTCAGCTACCCACGCTATCCATGCTGATCAGTCAGCTACCCATGCTGATCAGTCAGCTACCCACGCTATCCATGCTGATCAGTCAGCTACCCATGCTGATCAGTCAGCTACCCATGCTGATCAGTCAGCTACCCACGCTATCCATGCTGATCAGTCAGCTATCCATGCTGATCAGTCAGCTACCCATGCTGATCAGTCAGCTACCCATGCTGATCAGTCAGCTATCCATGCTGATCAGTCAGCTACCCGGAAACCCAGCTAATTTGTCAATCTCACCCGTATTCTTTTTCAACACGTGCCACCACTCGGCGTCTTCTGCTCCGTCCGGCTTGGTGGCCACATCCAGGAACAGAACGCATTCGTTGCGGCGCAGGCCAATCGCAGAGGCATCCGAATCGGGCCTGTAGTCAATTTTAACCCGGTAAACGGGTCGCGGCGCCTGTTTGATTGAGACAATTTTTAATGTTAAATAGCTTTGCTGGCTACTGATAGTAGGTGAAGTGAAGTGATGTCTTATAATTGGCTCGAAAAAATATTAAAAAATGAAAGCTAATGTGGCCATGACACACACAATGACAAAATCAAGCTCACAGGAACAGTTAAGGTGGAATCAACCAGCTTATTCTTCTTATAGTAGTTCAGTATATCCTGAATGAATAGAAATTCAGTTGGACCAATTCTGAACTTGAAGCCATCGCTGTTTTTGCGCGGCAAAACAACTATTTTGTAGTGATTGGTCTGCTGCGTGTCCCTGAAATTCAAGTTATTTGTGAATTATGATTAGGTTTTAGCGAGCTGTTGGGACTAATGATAATTAACAAGGATTTAGAAACTCACCGAACACTCAGAACAAAACTACCTCGTTCAGTTTTGCTGGCACGCACAAGGTACATGCCAACCTGGCCGCTCAGTAGAATCTCATTGGCCTGCTCTCGATTTATGCTGCCAAAGTACCAACTAGAATGGGGAAAATATTAATTTGCTTTGTTAACAGTGTTGTAGATAAAGCGAGAGAAAAGGGAGAGAAAAGGAGAGGCATGGCACCCCAGCTGATAAGATTTATGCTTGTCTCAAATCTTAATTTAACTCAAATTTAGTCCATTTTTGTTTAATTGTCGATCCTAACAAATGTTTGTTTGAATGAGCTTAGATTTAAGAATTTATACAAACATAGTTCTAGGGATTGAAACTACAGGTTCAAAACCATGGGTTTTAACAGCTTTTTTATTGAAAAAATCTAATATAGCTAAAACAGCCAAAACCTTTGCAATAAGAGCCTAAAAACATTTTTTAAGCTTGAAACATACAAGGAATAGGGATTTGCCATTTTTGCTATCTCTTGCTATAAATTGTATTGGTAATTTCTTTGCTCTTATAGCAGACAATTTTGCATATTAACAGTAGAACTACCAAGAGGGTGGGGACATTCCCCCCTGACTTTTCCCCCCATTCCCCCCTTGCTGCGCCGGAACGGAGCAACGCAGGCACACGAAATTCAAGACCATGGACTAACTTCTTGTTGCGCACCTTCTCGAGATATTTGACAACAATTCTGCCAGAAGGTCAGATTTTTCCCATAAGCCTTAGTGTATTCAGTATACCCCTGTGTGCCAATCAGCACTGCACCTCAATGCAGCTTTGCCAAGTCTCCAAATTTCATCAGCACATCGACCGCATGTGTCCGCATCAGCTCTGACTTCATTAGTCACTAGCCTTCACCCAGGCGGAGCTTCTGGAGCTTCAACAGGTGGCACCAGGTGACTATGGACACGCTGTTGCAAATTTTCTAGTTTCGCTGATAAAGTCTCGACAGTGGGCAAAAATCAACTGCTGGACATCATCACCTAGTCTCTTGAGCATTCCGTCATCAACCCGATGCCGTCGGCACCTTCAACAGATGACACCAGGTGATTATGAGTAGCCTGATAAGAATTTCTTGAGTTTTGCTAATCAAGCCTCGACAGTAGGCAAGCCTTAACTGCTGGACATCCTCAGCTAGTCTCTCAAGCATTCTGTCATCACCCCGATGCCGTTGGCACCTGGGGTGCGCGCATTGAAACGCTACACTTACTATTTTTCGTTTTCGTTTTTGGGGGCTATAAATTCAAACACGAGTGACATTAGAGAGTCTAAAGTTTAAATACAAAATTTGATTCCATTTGCTCTTAAAAAGGCCAAGTACGAGGAGATTCGAAAAAAGATAGTCGAAAAGCTTCGCGCGGATAAGAAGCCAGCGTCAATTGCAAGACAGCTTGGTGTCTCAAGAATGCGAGTCTACCGAACCAAAAAGCTCCTTAACGAGACTGGAGACACGAAAGCTCGGCATGGCGGTGGGCGCTCCCGCACATCTCGCACTGCTGCCACGATTCGAGCCATAAAACAACGGATTCATCGAAATCCCAGGAGGAGCATCCGGCATCTGGCACGTGACTTTAGCATGGCTGAGTCCACGATGAGGAAACTCATCAAAGATGACCTGGGCATGCACAGCAGGGCTGTTGTTGCCCGGCACAGTGTGTCTGCCAACCAGAAGCGCTGTCGTGCAGAGAGGGCCAGAGGTCTGCTGGACTGGCTAAAGTCCCATGGTGGACTCGTGCACGTCTTCCTGGACGAGAAGCTGTTCACCATCGATGCTGTCGTCAACAGGCGAAATGATCGCTGCATCGTCTCTGGGCCAGTTTCGGAGCTCCCAAGCAATGTTCGGGTGATTCGACACTGCAAGCACCCTGCCTCGGTGATGGTTCTGGGCGTCATCATGTCTGATGGCCAAAAGTGCCCACCAATCTTCATCGAGGCTGGTGTGAAAATTAACTCGGCAACGTACCAGGAGCTACTGAGGACACAAGTCTTGCCCTGGTTGCAGCAGAGGTACATAGGAGGTGACTATGTGTTTCAGCAGGATGGCACTCCAGCTCATACTGCGAGGACAATGCAGGCGTTTTTGGCAGCCAACTTCAGCAATTTCTGGAGTAGGGACATCTGGCCTCCCTCATCGCCTGATTTGAACCCATTAGACTTCTATTTCTGGGCGCGTGTGGAGAGGTAGAGAGAGAGAAGAGAGGTCATGGTGTATTAAAATATTATTTTAGAAAATTGGCTACCGGTTTCAAGCCTCTGGGCTCTTTGTCAGGTCAAAAATCTGTGTGTAATGCAAAGCAAGTTGGTCTTTAAAGTACTATTTTTCTTAGTCTGATGATAAAATTGATGAGTAGTTGTACATATAACTGGGATGTACATTTAAAACCCTGTTTTGTCTAGCTCTAACTTGACCCAGAGGCTTTTCACCATTCATTTCAATTGATAGTATATTATATAAAAATGTTTTTTTCAAAGTACTATACGATTAGATGAAATGCCGGTATTGAAGGTAGGAGCATAAAAATCAATATTTGTGCATACAATCAAGTAGTTTGGATAAAATAAATGACAAAGTGAAGAAATATTGTACTTCAATAGGGTAAAGTGAGCACATTGGTTAAAATGATTCAATGGTTTCCTGGCTAAGACTTAAATTATTGGGAGCCAGGAGGCTCTGTAAATTATATTGCCATGTAAATGCAGGCAGTATGTGGGAGCCTGTTTTTTGTAGCTTATCAAAGTTTTTAGCAATCGTGTTGGCCAGCCAGACCATAGATAGGTGAAAAGGAAGGACCAATGGAATGGGTTGGAGAAGATGATTGTCAACCCTGATGTTCGTACCCGGCAGTTTGTCAGACCACAGTTTTTTAATCCAGATTTCTTCCCTTAGTTCGATTTTGTTGTTATTAAGAACCTGTTCAATGGCAATAGTGACAAAGTTTGCAATCGAGTGATTGGGAGTGAGAAAGTGCTCTGACCCCAAAGTAACAATTCTCCTGTTAATATTTGACCTGTGCTGGTTCATTTTCTCTTATTGTTCTTCTAGTCATACCTACATAGAGGATTTTCCCAGGGTGGCACTGGTTATAGGAGATGCCATAGATGCTCTTGGAGCCACAGGATAGGCTCTGAGAGATTAAGAAACTGGAAGCCAGTCCCAGTCCCTGGGCAGAGAGAGCATGCAATGAATGGGTGCAGCATTTGCAGCGGGATGACCCACAAGGATGGAACCCTTTGAGGAAGCAGACCCAGATTGGTCATTGGTCTTGCAGTCTAGTTCATAAGTTAAAGGACCTCCTTTTTGCAGTTTCTAAGAAAAATCTTCAAGTAGCCTAATTACTTGAGTTCCAATTTTAAAGAATTGAAAGCATCGTTGAAAGACTTGTAGTCATCATAGATTCGAGCGTACCAAAGGACTTGGGATTTTACTACCCCCTTGAAAGTGTGTGACGGATGGAAGGATTGTCAGTACAGCAATCTATGAGTGTCTGTTTCTTTTGAAAACAGTTGTATTGTGAAGCGGTTTTCAGCTTTCTTGATTGATGGTCCTGTCAAGGAAACTGACCTTAGTTGATAAGGAACTGATGGTGAGTTTAATGTTGGGGTTGATTGAATTCAGGTATCAAACAAATTCTGTCAGAGCTTCAGCCAGGTGGTCCCAGTGAATGAAGATATTATCTATGTACCTAAAATAATTTTTTGGCTTATAAAGAGCAGTTCTCAAGGCAGTTTCTTCCCAGAGGCTCATGAAGAGACAGGCATAGCTAGGCGTAAAGATGCACCCCATAGCTGTGCCTCTAAGTTGTAGGAAGATCATTTTGTCAAATTCAAAGTCATTCCTATACAAACACAGTTCTAGCAAGGACGACTTAAGTAGAAGGACGGGAAACCTCGTTTCTTAGAAAAGTTTTGAAGGCACTTTTTCCCGAAAAAATACACTACGGAGATAGGAAGTTTTCATTTTTTTAGCACAAAAATTGTTATTGCGTTTGATAGGAGGCAGATCCAGTGTTCATCTTTTGATATGTTGTGCCTTTTTTATTGCTCTATCGATATTTATAAAGCTTTTCGTTCAGAAAATTAGAATTCTATGTTAATTTTTGATTCTACGTATATTTCCTGTATCTAAAAATCACAAAAATGCATGACACAGCTCTAATATTTGGTTTTATAAACCTATTTTATCATCTCTATTACAAATATTTGCTACATAGTTGGGTAAGAATGATAAAAAAAACTCATGAAGCTAAAGAGCCGAGCCGTGGCATTCTAATGTATTTCAAGCACAAGACACGCGAAAATATACATAGAATCAAAAATTAACATAGAATCCTAACTTTCTGAACGAAAAGCTTTATAAATATCGATAGAGCAATAAAAAAGGCACAACATATCACAAAAGATGAACACCGGATCTGCCTCCTATCAAATGCAATAACAATTTTTGTGCTGAAAAAATGAAAACTTCCTATCTCCGTAGTGTATTTTTTCGGGAAAAAGTGCCTTCAAAACTTTTCTAAGAAACGAGGTTTCCCGTCCTTCTACTTAAGTCGTCCTTGAGTTCTAGTAGCTTTATTAACTTAGCATCTGGTCTAATGGGATCCGGGTATCAGTTAAAGAATTCCTAGATCACTGCAATGCCCTGGTCTATAAGGATCATGGAATAGACTCTCGACATCACAAGTTGCCAGAGTTGAAATTTCTGTGTAGCATTTATCCATAAGGTGTGCCTTGAAGTCATAGGAGTCCTTAATGAAAGTGGGTTGTGCTTGGGCAATTGGTTTAAGAAAGAAGTCTGTACTTTTCTGCCCCAATAGCTTCAGAACTGTATCTGCTAACAATAGGTCTGCCTACTAGGACCTGAAAGGGGATCAGCCAGGTGGCCGGGTCCTTGTAAATTTTGGGGAGCAAGTAGAAATGCCAGGGATGGAAGTTCTCTCTAGGAGAAAGAAAAGAAAACTGTTTCTTAGTTATGAACTTTCTATTACATGTCTACCAACCAGAAGCACAGTCATAATTAGTAATATTTATTTTGGTGTATTTTTGTATGCGATAAAAAGTTTGTTGGTATACATGAGCTACAGAAGCAATTTTTATTCTGGCATATACAGTGGTAGGCCTACACAATCCTGACCCTAGTAGTTTGACAAGATAGAAATACATAGCAATGATTATACCTTCCTCATTAGGGGATGAAATGGTTTATCTTAATAAATGCAAATTAAAAAAATTAATTCACAAAATGCAACTTACTCTTCAGTCCCTTTCATACCCAATTTTGAAAAATCAGGCATCATGATATTGATACTGTGAAATTATAATTTATGATAGCTATTAGTAAAAAACTGATTACTGTAAAATCTTTGAGTGGTTTTTGTTTTGCTTTATTGAATAGGGGCCTAGGAAGACAGACTACAGTGTAGCGTTGCGTTGCCTCAATCTAATCTGGTTAAATAATCCTATGACTATATTTTTACAAAAATACTGGCAAGGACTAGGCCCTTTACTTTCCTTTTATTTTTTAAGCACGCAAAAAATCAATACTTTAAGTAAAAAAGTAGTAAACGAGATAACTAATATAATTAATATTATATTAATAACAATAACGCAACCTTAAATTGATATTTTACACTCCTTGCAGGATATAGAGAGACGGGGTATATTGATTTAGACGAACTAAGCTAAACACGTTAGCAATTTTTACACGATTTAATAATACGAGCTTCTTACACTGGTTGTGTCAATATTTATTTGATATTTATAGATTAATATTAAGTTATAATTTACCACTATTCTATAATTCTAAAACCATCAAAGCCTCTAAGGTAAAGTCACAGAAGTTTTAGTTTAGTTAATCTATGCTTTTTTCTTAATAATTTTTGCAGAATTTTAATTTTTGCAGAAAGTCTCATTTTATATTGCCTGGTTTTATGGTGTAGTCTCAAACAGAAATTTCATGACAATGTACGAAACGAAGGAAATTTAATATAAGTTGTTTCTACAATTCAGACGTAGACCCTGTTTTTTTTATAAAAAATTAAGTTACATTTAGCAATATCTAGACATTCAGGAAAATGTTTAAAGTTGCACATCAAATAGCATCTCTGTTTCTACTTTTATCTGTAATCGAATTCAAAGCCTATCTGACCCTTGATTTTCGCATAAGCACATCGAAAGTTTTGCTACCATACTC
The DNA here is from genome assembly GCA_002269645.1 of Macrostomum lignano. NCBI lineage: Eukaryota > Metazoa > Platyhelminthes > Macrostomidae > Macrostomum > Macrostomum lignano. The sequence continues at coordinate 9,548 of NIVC01002686.1, read as the reverse complement.
AAGCTATGTTCCTATAAATTATACTCTTGTTGCTGAGTCTGAAGCACGTTATTGCTATCTTTGGTAAGTCCAGGCCATACATTTTGTCATAAATTATATTTCTAATACATGTGAAATTGTAATTCCAATTAATATATTGTGATTGTGACTATTGATCTTTCGATTTTTGACTTTTGAATTTTGTGTTAAGCTTAGGCCTATCCTTATTGTACTTGCCTAATATACTCTTCTCATAGTTATAGATAGGCAAAGTCAAAGACCATGAAGTTTTCATTTTTATATTAGTAAATATCAATATTGCATTTTATGCCCATTAAATATGCTTTACATGGGGCAGTGTTGGGCACAATATCCATAAAATTACCAGTAAAAAGCTTTTCTAAAAAAAGTATTGCCAATACCTAAAAGTCTAATTCTTACTCTGGATCATGTAGTATACACCTGAAAAATTGTGCATACATTAGGATGGAATTCTTGCATAAAAGTTTTTACACATTTGTGCGCGCTTGTCAAATTTGTGCGCACTTGCGCACTAAAAAGGAGCCTTCTCGCATGCTTTTAAAGAAGGTGTGTGCGCGCTCCATTGTATCCACTTGCATAAGAAGCTGTTTGCCACAGAATCATAGATAGAAATTGACTAGAAATAGGTTATATGCCATGTGATGTATGCGCGCTCAAGTTCTACTTTTCATAGTTTGGAAGGAAGGTTGTTTTTATACCAGAAAATTTCAAAACAAAAGTAAAACAAAGTATGATTTTTTTAGTAAAAAACAGTTACTCTAAAGTTTAGTAAAGTTCACAACTTTTAAAGAATATTTTCTTTAAAAAATATAGTCTTTAAGCTACTCTACACTTAAAGTACAACTATTTAAATTATGTCAACATAGAATTTAAAAACTGTATTTCATTTTTAGTGCATGGACCATGATTTGCATATGACTTATTTTTATAGCTAGTTGTGCGCGCTTGCGTGCTGCTCCAAAAACATGCGCCCACGTTTCCTACCCCCAAGCAAGAATTCCATCCTGAGGCATATATTAGCCTTGCATGCCAAAATTAGGCTTGCACAATTGGCGCACATCACTCCTGAGAAAATAGTATGCGTGCACACCTGGTGTACACTTTATAGAATCACGTGTAAAAGTTATTGTAAAGTTGAAAAAAGATGACAAAAGTTCATTTTTAAGCATAAATTTCAAGCTTTCCAGTTTTTTCAAGCTTGTAAAAGAGCATTTAAACAAATCTTTGTGTGTATAAATTTTTTGCTGTAAGTAGTATTGTCAAAAAAGCATAAAAAGCAATCAAATTATCTGGTAGTAAGGTCTATTACGCAGTTTAAAAAAGGTATTTTATTGTCACAATGTAAAAAAGGTCATTTATTGATGCAACACTAGTGTATTTTTGAGAATATGCGTACACAAGATTTTTAAAGCAAAGAAACTAAGCTTAGCTTTGTTTTTTGAATGATAAAGCTTTCAGTAAAACAAATAAAAATAAACAAATGAAATCCAATAGATGCCACTGTAGTCAATCATTAACTACTTATTAGCCTCTATAGTCATTTTTCTTTATGCTATTAGTATTAGTACTATTATTGTTTTAGTATAGTGTGGCAGGCTACTAGTCACCCAGGGTCAGGATCATGTACCGCTGTACACCGGAATGAAAATTGCTTCCATAGCTCATGCATGCCAATGTATGCCATCAAACTTTTTATTGCATACAAAAATATGCCAAAATAAAGATTACAAATTACAACCAATATTAAAAGCTTGCAAAATTTTAATATTCAAAAAACTGATATGTTAAAACATAATTTTTTTACTAAATTATAGAGAACTAGTTCATTTCAACTATTTTTGTTTTACTTTTAATTTCTTGAAAAAGTTAAACCTGTTTTTTTAAATTTAGTTTTCTGTTTTTTCGTAAAGGGCCAGATATTCTTTCTGATCAAAATTTAGCTACTATAACTATGTATATAGAGACTACACCAAATACAAAATTAATCATTTTTGTATGCTAATTGTTTAGATTGATTGTTGGGACTTGGAACTTTTGGTCACACTTGCTAGTCTCTGCAATCTCTATACACCAAGCTGTATGCCAAAAGGGCACACTAGGCCCCTTTGTACGCCAAGTTGTACACAAATGGTGTAATCTAGGTCCTTCTATATGCCGGAATTTCCGGCGTACATATATACCATCCGGAGTCTGGCTAGTTACTTTGGCGACAAGACATATTGGCAACTGACACTTTGGCGATCAGTGTGTGACAGTATTTTCAACAACAATTTTAGGCCATTTGGCAAATTGCTAAATATCAATAGTGCAATCATAAATTTTTTGAGGGGGGGCGGATTTTGGAGGGTAAAGTCCTGGGAAGAGGGGTAGAGGGGTGGCTCTGTTTTTGGCAAAAATTCGCTTGGTCCCATTGGAGGGGTGGCTCTGTTTTTGGCAAAAATTCACTTGGTCCCCCCTTTGATTTTTTTAATCTCCGCCTAAGGGGGGGCAACTGCCCCTTGCCCCCCCCCCCTAGTTGCGCCACTGCTAAATATATGGATTTAACATAATAAATAAGGATGCAGCTTTTGCTTGATTGCCTTAGAATAAATTTCTGTAATTTGATTAGAAGTTTTTTTATATTAATTTTTATTATACTAGATTGTAGTACAATGCATGCTCCTCTCTCTAAGTGTATTGGGATACTGACTGTCAGGAGCTAGAGTTAAGGTAGAGTCAAGAGCTATAATACTTTGTTTTTTCTTGACACACAAAAGATGTGTTGAAAAAAAGTTAGAAAAAATAGTACAGCTTATTTTGCTTTTATTGAACAAAGCTATAGCAGCTTTGTTAAAATGGCAATCTATATGAAATGGCTGAAATCCATGGAAAAAGATTATATTTGCTTGTATAATTGTATACATATACAAATGTGACCAATATGTAAGTTAATCTTTACCATTTAAAATACTTATATAAATCACTCATTTGTATTAATATAATAAATAATTAACATTAAAATTTATTTCAGTACACAGTATATAATTTCATTCATAAGTTCATTTTGTTGGCTTTTTGCCAAAATGTCCCATTTTGTTGCCAAAAAGTTCAGTTGTTCCTAAATTGCCGCCAAAGTGTCCTTTGCCAATATGTCTTATTGCCAAAGTGACTGGTAGCCAGTGTGGCGGCCTGCTAGTCTGCAATTGATACACTTGCATGCTTTATCTCCTTAGTCTTTTTGGGTTGGTACCATTGTATGCACTTACATGTACATATAGCCAGCCAGCTAAACCAAATGCTCTAAGCTGAGGTACAAACTTTAAAGCCTTACCTCTGATTGGGCAATGCCTTGCCTCTCTGCTCTTTAAACATGTAAATCAAAGTAAATTGCATGCAATCTCTTCCCTTTACTCAACTTGGTCTCAATTTTTTATTATTGACTATTTACATGTATGTATTGTTAACTGAATTGCTTGTGTTACTAGTATAGCATTACACTATATTGTAGAAATTATAGAATCAATTGGCAATCAGTGGCTGGCAGTGACAGTGTTGCAGAACTTGCAGCATGATAATTGACTAAATAATATCATTTTTTGATAATTAGTAATTACTAACTAATTGATAAAGTATATATAGTGCAGGCAATTTTTAAAAAGTTCTAAAAACTAATTTTAAGGATGAAAATATTAATTATTTCAGCTTCATTGACCTAAAAGTGAAGTATTTATCATTGCTTTCTACAAAATTATGCAACTATTTCATCCATTTTAACACAATTTTTTATTGTTTGCAGGCTCAAAATTTTAAAAGTACCAGAGTATCAGATTGTTGGGAAATTTTCAAAATTGTATTAGAATTTACCAAAGTCTGATACCATAAAAAGTATTGGCTTCCAATACTCTGATACCCAAAAGGTATCACCAATAGTATGAAGTATTGGAATTGTGCCCAACATTGTACATGGATAAATTGTCTATGATACATTAAAACTAATTTGTTTATTAAAAATTAAAATGAAAAAAAAATATTTTGGCATGTTCATTCACAATAAATTATTCTTTTCTTTATTTTATCATATAATTATAAATAGTTTTATATATTTAAAGTAGCTTTCCTTTTAATGATATAGTTAGAATAATTTTGGAGATTTTTTATTTTCTTAGTAAAACTAAAGTGATCTGTTTAGATTTTTTTCATATAAATATAAACTAAGTATAATCTAGACTATTGTATAACCTTAAAATAATTTACCTATTGCAGACTTAAGTCAGATTATGTCAAATTGTTATTTAAGCATACATGTGCAACCCCCTTGATTTACATGCACTATGCAACTTACTATTTGATTAAAAATGCTACTTACCTATAAAAAAAACCTAAGCAAAAATTAATGCAAATTTAGATAAATGGCAGGAGTAACAATGACTATTATTAAAGCTTAATGCCCTGTCATCTAATTAACATCTAAGTACTAGGTCTATTTTTTGAACAGACATTTTTGCAATTTACCTTGGCAACATACCTTGTTTCACAATGTTCTGTAGGTATGCTAGGGAGCTCACAACCCCCTGCAATTATTATTATTATTATTATCATAAACTTTCAATTGAAAATTTTACAAATTTTAGGACATCAACATCTCCAGAAGTTGCAACAGTAACACCATTGCATGAGGACTGCAGCCAGTCTGCCATCATCACAGCAACATGGAAGAATCCATATCGAGCCAGCACTGCTATTCTTGTTGAAAATATCAGTATGTTTATCATTGCTTGTCTTGTACATTGTAGCTTTATAGCTGATAGTGCCTTTTTAGTAATTAAATGCTCTGGAGTGACATTGGATTCAATGCTTTTGAGTTGCATTAGATTTAATGCTTTGGAGTGACATTGGATTCAATGCTTTGGAGTGACATTGGATTCAATGCTTTGGAGTGACATTGGATTCAATGCTTTGGAGTGACATTGGATTCAATGCTTTTGAGTTGCATTAGATTTAATGCTTTGGAGTGACATTGGATTCAATGCTTTGGAGTGACATTGGATTCAATGCTTTGGAGTGACATTGGATTCAATGCTTTGGAGTGACATTGGATTCAATGCTTTGGAGTGACATTGGATTAAATGCTTTTGAGTTGCATTAGATTTAATGCTTTGGGAGTGACATTGGATTCAATGCTTTGGAGTGATATTGGATTCAATGCTTTGGAGTGACATTGGATTTAATGCTTTGGAGTGACATTGGATTCAATGCTTTGGAGTGACATTGGATTCAATGCTCTGGAGTGACATTAGATTAAATGCTCTGGAGTGACATAAGATTTAATTTTCTGGAGTAACATAAGATTCAATGTATTGGAGTTACATGAGATTCAATGTATTGGAGTTACATGAGATTCAATGTATTGGAGTTACATGAGATTCAATCTATTGGAGTGACATGAGATTAAATGTTCTGGAATCTGGAATGAAGTTCCTACACAATTGCTATCCTGGAATGAAACGCGCAAAAGTGTGACGCTATGGTGTGAAATCCTGCTGCTCTGTGTTTGGCTGGAGTAATGTGCTTTTCTAGAATAAATTCTCAAAAAATTGATCAGACATTCGAGAGTTGAATTCTGGAGTGACATCACAGCTTGTAGTATTATAGAAAACTTTAACAAGAAGATTAGAAGTATTAGTTAGCAGTAAAGAATAAATTGTGTTTGTTATTGCTACAGTGACCGGCCACACTGTCAAATGCGACGTGATTGTTGACAAGCCATCTAGGCTGGAGATTGAGACCACAACTCAGGAGCTCTACCTGCACGATGCGCCCGAGGCCTTGGTTGTACGCGCCTACGATGATTTGGGTAAGATGTTGTTGCAATACTAATCCTTATTCTAATACGGCTTAAATAGGCTGGGGAACTTTGTTTCTTAGAATATATAATCGGGTACCGGTATAGAACGTTCTATTATTCTTAACTATATATCATACACTGGGGGGGGGTCGCCAAACCCTCAATAATTACCCCATCTAATGCTGGCACCCATTTTACAGCTGGGTGAACTGAAGCAATGCAGAGTTTCTCAAGTGTCTTGCTCAATGATACAAATTGTTTCGAGTGGGTTGAGAATCGAACCCCCGACCTTTCAGTCGAGAGTCCGATATATGCTAATAACACATGCATTACAATTATCAATCCATAAATCATAACTGGCAGGCAACATATTCAGCAGCCTGACTGGCCTACCATTCGAATGGTCCATCACCTCTGCTCACGGAGTTGACGGTCTCAACATACTGCGCTTCATCAGCTGGACAGAGTCCGAATACGAGATACCCAGCGTGATTGGCAATCTGGAGAGCCAAGGACTGCAGGGCGACCAGCAGCTGGTTGGCGGCATTAAAACTGGCTCGGCCTTTGTTGGCGTATCAGTCAAGGACACTATTTATGCTGGCGTGGCTCCTGGCAAAGTGCGCCTCCTTGTGATGGCTAATGCCATACTGAAGCCCAGTTTGGCCTATCTGATACCCGGCGCCTCGCTTAACTACCAGGTGCTGGTCTTTCACCAGGGAAATTTAAACGGTGAGTTGTTCTCTGTGAGCATTGTGGTGAGACTAACTAATCTTCATGTTCCGATCCTGAGAGTCAGCTGTAACACAGATGCTGAGGGTGAGCAGTCTCACAGATGCTGAGGGTGAGCAGTCTCACAGATGCTGAGGGTGAGCAGTCTCACAGATGCTGAGGGTGAGCAGTCTCACAGATGCTGAGGGTGAGCAGTCTCACAGATGCTGAGGGTGAGCAGTCTCTCAGATGCTGAGGGTGAGCAGTCTCACAGATGCTGAGGGTGAGCAGTCTCACAGATGCTGAGGGTGAGCAGTCTCACAGATGCTGAGGGTGAGCAGTCTCTCAGATGCTGAGGGGTGAGCAGTCTCACAGATGCTAAGGGTGAGCAGTCTCACAGATACTGAGGGTAAGCAGTCTCTCAGATGCTGAGGGTGAGCAGTCTCACAGATGCTGAGGGTGAGCAGTCTCTCAGATGCTGAGGGTGAGCCGTCTCACTGATACTGAGGGTGAGCAGTCTCACAGATGCTGAGGGTGAGCAGTCATAGTGGTTGATAAATACATTGAATGACTATAATAACACTTTAGACTTTAATTAGCCTATATATAATCTTCATCACCAACTGTATCCAGAGGTTGCAATGCCGTCGCAGCAGTACTATCTGAACCTGAATGACAAAACCAAAGCTACGCTGGATACGCAGACGTCCCGTCTAACTGCCAGAGAGCTTGGCGAAGTTGAAGTGTCGCTTTACGATCGAAGTAAGTGCATTAATTTGTTATACGCTATATTGGAGTTATTGAGAGATTTAAAAAGTTCTACACTTCAGACTACTCATCAGTAGAAGTGCAGGAGTATTATTGCGCTTTACACACCTGTACCGCCAGACATCGAGGAGACTGAGACATTCAAGCGGCCCAAATCAATCGTGAGCATTGTTGAGCCCAGCTACCTGACCTTCACCGCCCTGCCTGGCAGGCGCTGGGTTCTGGACACCACCAGAGCCTACACCGTCATCATTGACATCTTCGATCGGAATAGTCATCGAATTTGGCCGTCAGACGATCTCAGACTCAAGGCGGTATTTCCAACCGACCGGCTGCGCGTTCTCGAGTCCAGCAGCAATGGCACCTGGCATCTGGTGCAGCCGCTGCGCCCGGGCCCTGTTTGATCACCGCTTCGCTGGCTGCCATCCAGACACCAGACGGTGTTCGACACGAACTGCCGGCGCCTGTCACGGGCAGTCAAGAGGTATCATGTGGCGATTTTATTATTACCTTGAAGTTGTACAAAAAGTCATATCTGATTAACCATTGGGTTTCCCTGGTTTCTTTTCCGTAGATGTGACTTTTCGAGACACAGTGTACATGCCTGACGATTAGAAAGTCAGGGCTGTTGTTCACCCTATGTGAGCGTGTGTGTGTGAGAGTGCGTGTCTGCGCACAGTATTGGCGCGCTTGAGCGTAGATTGCTTCAGCGTAGATTATGGGCGATGTCGTCGAAGGCGTTACGCCAGGGTGCCCACAGCTCTCTTGCAAATATTTATGCTAAATATAGTGGGTTGATATTGCCCGCAAGTTAAGAAAAGTTAGCCGCGGTTAGCACACAGTTGTTATGACACTCTACAACGTCAGGATCGTAGAAATTGTATGCAGCCAATGGCTGCACACCTAGTCAACCATCTTACTGTAGGTCAGATGTACTAATAACTACTTGTGTATACAGTAGAGAATAAAGTTCAATAGATAGTTTCTTCCCGCCTGAAATCGCCGTCCGGAGGTTCCATTGGTTTACCAGAACTACCCTGCCTCCTCTGACTTCAGGTTGAGATTTACGACCCCGTGTCGGTGCTGCCCGAGCGCGTTGTCCTGCCATGGACCCTGTTTGCCGCTTCTGCAGCGGCTTCTGCATCAACAGGAACTCTGGGCGCCTCTTCCGCATTGCCTGGCAGCTCGGCCGCATCCTCGTCCGTCGACGCGTCGACAGCCTCCGGCTTGGCGGCTTCCTCGACTGTCGCCGCTGGCGCTGGCGGCGTCGTCACAGATGCTTCTCCGTCGGCTTGCCGGCTGCAGGCAACCGGCGGCAGCGGCGAGTACAGCTGGCTGAGCAGCAACGCTAGTGCTGTTGTTGTCAGCAGCCGCGGCGTCGTCACCGCAATGTCCATCGGCCAAGCCGTGGTCACCGCCGCCGACGTGCGCAATACCGACAACGCCGCCCGATCGGAGATTGTTGTCGCCCAGCCCACCGGCATGGCCTTCCTGCCGGCCACTGTGGAGGCTGAGATCGGCGCCACCCTCCGCCTGCCCATTGCGCTTTACTCTGGCCGCGACCCCATGTGCAGCTGCTCGCATGCGCCAATCGATCTGGCATTCGAAGACGACGCCGCCGTATTCGAACTCGTTGCCGGCCTCGAGCAACAATTGTCGGCTAATTGTCGCGATTGCGCCGAGCACGGTTGCGCAACCGTTGTTGTGCGCGCCCTGCGCAAAGGCTTCAGCCGGTTGGTCGCGCGCTACCGCGGCGCTCAATTGTCGGCTTCGTCGTCATCTTCATCTTCCTCAGGAGCCCCGGCGTTAATCTCAGCCGAAGTGATGCTGGGAGCATTCAAACCGCTCCGACCGCTGGCTAGCAGCTTCGTGGTGTCGCTTGGCGCCATGGAGACGGTGGAATATCGCGGCGGACCGCAGCCGTGGGTGCTGGACCCGGCCACGTACCGGGTGGAGCTGAGCCCAGCTGGCGACGGCAGCAAGCAGTCTGTTGAAACGGTTCCGTCTAAGGATCAGCACACTGGCAGGTCGGCGTTTGTCGTCCGATGCGTTGAACTGGGCGAATTCCAGCTAGCACTGAGCGTGAGCAACCTGCCAAGTGCCAAGAATAAATTCCCGGCTAAACGGTCTGTTCAGGTGAGTGGCGATAAAAGTTGCGCGAATGGTGTCCATTGCAGTCATTTTCGTAAAAAATACTATATAGAAATAATACAATGAATGAAACTAC
>NIVC01002685.1:30000-38274 GCA_002269645.1 Macrostomum lignano | reverse complement strand
GGTGCCAGTCGGAGGGGCCTGCGCCGCAGATGCTCGGCGAGGGACTCTGCAGGACCCCGGCTGGCTCGATCGCAGCAGCCGCCGCCACGGCCAGCAGCAGCCGCGGCAGGAGCCGCAGCAGCCGCCCGCAGCAGCAGCCGCGGCAGGAGCCGCGCAGCAGCCGCCCGGCAGCAGCAGCCGCGGCAGGAGCCGCAGCAGCGCCCCGCAGCAGCAGCCGCCACGACAACCGCAGCAACCGCGAGGGGTGATACAGCTGCTCCAGCATCCGCCACAGCAACCTCGGCAACCACTAGCCCAGCGACGACCAGCGCGCCTCTGTTTCCGTACGAGGACCTGGTCCGTCAGCTCAGGCAGACTCGTGGCGACCCGTTGCAGCGAGCTATCCACGGCCTGGAGCAATACTTGATTCGAGTCGCGTATCTTCGACTTGATCAACCATTGCCTCAACGCTCGCAAGCCTGGCCAGCGCTTCGAATCTTGAAGAACATCACCAATACGAGCGAAGCCGTTGCTGTGATCCGACACGTCGCCGAAAGACTCCACGACAGATGGATCAGCCAGGGCACCGGCAGTTGATCAACATTGAGCTGCGGTGGATGCTCACGCAGTTCGATTGGCCAACGTTCCGAGACATGCCTGCTCCTTGCGAATTCTAGAAGCTGAACTGATAAGTGAATGAACATTTTGTGTTTTTCTATTATACTTTTACTAACTTTTGGCATGTGTGAACTTTTACTTAGCATTTGATGTTGTAGACTGTACCTTATCCTTTTGCATTTTAATAGCATTCTAATTTGCATTCTAATCTCTTTGTATTCCTTATCATTGATCTTCGTAATAGTGTGTTTTTGACCATAAAATATTGCCTAATTTTGTCTTTTTACTTTTGCCTTAGTGTACTGCTTGACATACTTACTTTTGCCTTGAAAATATCAATTTATCATTTTGTGTGCTGCTTAAATATTTTACTTAGATTTTGACAATTTTACTCACGTCAAATTTTTTGTAAATTTTTGTTCATAAATATTGTCTTAGGGAAGGCAGTTGAGGTAGGCCTTATTTTAACATTGTTCGTTTCCTAGAAAATAGTGTATTTGAAACTAGACTATTTTGTTTTAACACGTATAATATTAGTAATATTGTAAATATTTTAAATATTATGAAATTTTATTTGTTTAAAAGACCAAATCGAGAGGAGTATAAATACACGAGCTGAATAAGAAGGAGAGCAACTGGTGCAACTTGTGCTTCGTTGGCTTCAAGCCTAAAACTGTTCTAGTATATTGCTCAATACTCACTGACTTAGTTATTTTAGGAAGCATCAGAAGCCTCAAAATTGAGAGAGTTCAACCCGTTCTTAGTGAACGAGACAACCAGATCTAGGATCTGAGAAATCGCCTGTAGAAGGCAGAAATCCTACCACAGGGTAGAGAAGTCCAGACTCAGAGTCTGAGAAACCCACCTCAGGGCAGAATACCCAGCGAAGTGCGCTGTGACCCTCTGATCCGGAACGCCCAGGACTGAATCTTTAGAGTATAGGAATAGAATAGACAGTGCCTAAGAGACCGCTCAGGCCCGAAAGTACAGTAAAAGTACATACGCTACCAATAGAAGTACAGACGCTACCAATAAAAGTACATACACTACCAATAGAAGTACATGCACTACAAGTAGAGGTCAAGTAATAACCAGCAATATTAACAAAAAGGAATAACCCCTGCAACAACTTAGTGACAGCGGTGAAATCATTTGTAGGGACAGAAGTTAACCACCAGCACAACTTTAGTGACAGCGGTGGGATTGTATAGAAAGACGGAGCCCTACGTCAACTTTGGTGACAATAGTGGGAGAATATTAGTAGAGGCAGAAGTAAGCCCTACGACATAACTAAAGTATTATTCATTTTGTTAAGTTGACTCTGCTATTTAAATCTATTGAGAAACCAAAACATGATTGCATGTTACTCAAAAAATCAAATTGGTACTAAGATATTTGTCACATTTCATAGTTTTGATAAAAACTATATATAAAATCATTGTTACATATCATTGTTACCTAACTAAGAAGTTTTAGAAAACATTTATTATCTTGTAATAAGATTACTTTATTATTTAGGCATCATAAACCTAGACTTTGAAAAGTTATATATATGCCAGAAAATTCCAGCATATTCTGGAATTCCAGTGTCCAAAAAATTCTGGCATACAAACAACCCCTTTTAAAGTTGGCGTACAAATTTTGGTATACAAAAAATTCATACAATTTTTTGGCATATAAATTTTGGTGAAAAAATCATGCTGTGCATGAAAATTATATTGTAAATTAACACTTTAATGTAAAACAGAAGAAATTTCGTATAGTCTATAAAAAGTCAGTGATAAACTTTTTGTTTCTTTAAAATTTACAATAAATACAATTAGTAAAAATTATTGCTAAAAACATAAATTTTGCATTATTATTTTAGGTAAAATTTAAATTTGTTTAAAATGAAAGATTCATAATATTTTAAAAAGACTTTTTGTACAAAAACCTTTTTTAGAAAGCTTAGCTCATGAAAACCAAATGACTTTTAGGAGAAACTTTTGGCATACATTTGTAGGGAAATTTTTGTTTTTGGTATACATTGGCATATATTTAGCTAAGATAGAATTCTTGTTTCAGTGTATACTACTATATGATCTAGACCCTGGTCATAAACTAAGGCACCAAAAAGCAATCTAGGATACCAAAATGCAAGGCACTTAAAAGCATAGGTACTAAAAAGCATGGAAACCATATAGTATGTGCACTAATAGACTAGATTAGGTTACAATAGATTGAATGCAGGAGGCTAGGGACTTAAAGTCTTAAGGAAATATATTATTTAATAAAATATTTCAAATGCTTAAATAAGCAATAAATAAAGAAAAAAACTATATAGGCCTTCTTGATTATTGTTAATGGTATTAATATTGGTATTACTATAGTATAGTATAGTGATATAGTCTATGATCACCAACATTGCAGTGTTAGTTGAAACAAGTCATTTTTGGTGGTTTTTAAAAGCCTCTCATACCAACCACTTTGGATTCCTGCTACCCTTCTGTTGCAACCAACAGTGGTCTTCAATGAAAAGAGACAAGGCTTTATAATTTATTGTGGCTCACAGTTGGTCCCAACCAAACAGCAGGGACAGGAGAAGAAATGGAGAAATGTTTTCCCAGGAATCAATATATTATAGCCCAACCTTCAAACCAGCTAGGATGAAATTGGGTAGGTGGCACCATGTCTATGTTTTTGGTAATAATCTTTTAGGTCTTTTAAAGGTTGCAAAATTGTAAATTAATTGTAAATTATATTATTTATATTTTTGTTGATCACTTTACAATATTATTATTTATCATATTTCTATCCTAATATGAATATAAATATACTATATGGAATGGCCTTTTAAAATATTGCAGCTAATCAACGCAATCAAAATTGGTGAAAACAATCAATAGCCATCATGGAATATGCGTTTTGCAAGTCTCCCAAAGAGTGCCTGCAGTACTTTAATGTAAATGAGGAAGAGGGCCTCACTGATGATCAGATCAAACGTGCTCTGGAAAAGTATGGACCAAATGGTAAGTATTATATCATAATCATATTGTAATTTATCTGCACAGTGTAACTTATAAATTTGCTTCGATTTTTTAGAGCTGCCGCCAGAAGAGCAAAAGCCACTCTGGAAGCTTGTGCTCGAACAGTTCGATGATCTGCTCGTGAAGATTCTGCTGATTGCCGCCGTCATCTCGTTTGTATGTTAAGCTTTAATTTGTCTTCATTCTGGTCATTTTAGTTATTGTAGCTCGGCTGCATTTCGTCATCAGACTCCTCATGTTCAGCCTCCATTCACCCTCATCCCAGTTCTCCGACTCCTCATAGTTCAGCCTCCATTCACCCTCATCCCAGTTCTCCGACTCCTCATAGTTCAGCCTTCATTCACCCTCATCCCAGTTCTCCGACTCCTCATAGTTCAGCCTCCATTCACCCTCATCCCAGTTCTCCGACTCCTCATAGTTCAGCCTTCATTCACCCTCATCCCAGTTCTCCGACTCCTCATAGTTCAGCCTCCATTCACCCTCATCCCAGTTCTCAGACTCCTCATAGTTCAGCCTCCATTCACCCTCATCCCAGTTCTCCGACTCCTCATAGTTCAGCCTCCATTCACCCTCATCCCAGTTCTCCGACTCCTCATAGTTCAGCCTCCATTCACCCTCATCCCAGTCCTCAGCCTCCATTCACCCTCATCCCAGTCCTCAGCCTCCATTCACCCTCATCCCAGTTCTCAGACTCCTCATAGTTCAGCCTCCATTCACCCTCATCCCAGTCCTCAGCCTCCATTCACCCTCATCCCAGTTCTCAGACTCCTCATAGTTCAGCCTCCATTCACGCTCATCCCAGTTCTCAGACTCCTCATAGTTCAGCCTCCATTCACCCTCATCCCAGTCCTCAGCCTCCATTCACCCTCATCCCAGTCCTCAGCCTCCATTCACCCTCATCCCAGTCCTCAGCCTCCATTCACCCTCATCCCAGTCCTCAGCCTCCATTCACCCTCATCCCAGTCCTCAGCCTCCATACACCCTCATCCCAGTCCTCAGCCTCCATTCACCCTCATCCCAGTCCTCAGCCTCCATTCACCCTCATCCCAGTCCACAGACTCATAGTTCAGCCGTCATTCAGCGCTTATCTTGAAAACCCGTGCAGTTCACTCCATCTTCCCACCTCGCCCCCCCCCTCTAAACAGTGCCTGGCCTGCTTCGAGAAGGACCAGGAAGAGTCCATCTCCGCCTTCGTGGAGCCAATCGTCATTCTGTTAATCCTAATCGCCAACGCCATCGTTGGCGTATGGCAGGAGCGCAACGCTGAGTCGGCCATTGAAGCCCTGAAAGAATACGAGCCGGAAATTGCCAAAGTGCAGCGCGCTTCTCACAGCGGCATTCAACAGATTCGCGCTACCGAACTCGTGCCCGGCGACATTGTCGAAGTGGCCGTCGGTGACAAAGTTCCCGCCGATATTCGCATCACTAAGATCTTCTCTACAACTATCCGAATTGATCAGAGCATTCTAACCGGAGAATCAGTTTCAGTTATTAAGCACACTGAATGTGTTGACGATAAGCGAGCTGTCAATCAGGACAAGAAGAACATGCTATTCTCTGGCACAAACGTTGCCGCCGGAAAGTGCCGCGGCGTTGTGGTTGGCACCGGGGTCAATACTGAGATTGGCAAGATTCGCGACCAGGTAAAATCAGTGTGGCTACCCAATCCCCTGCAGTGTATTCAGTGTGTGGCTACCCAATTCCCTGCAGTGTATTCAGTGTGTGGCTACCCAATTCCCTGCAGTGTATTCAGTGTGTGGCTACCCAATTCCCTGCGGTGTATTCAGTGTGTGGCTACCCAATCCCCTGCAGTGTATTCAGTGTGTGGCTACCCAATCCCCTGCAGTGTATTCAGTGTGTGGCTACCCAATTCCCTGCAGTGTATTCAGTGTGTGGCTACCCAATTCCCTGCAGTGTATTCAGTGTGTGGCTACCCAACTCCCTGCAGTGTATTCAGTGTGTGGCTACCCAATTCCCTGCAGTGTATTCAGTGTGTGGCTACCCAATTCCCTGCAGTGTATTCAGTGTGTGGCTACCCAACTCCCTGCAGTGTATTCAGTGTGTGGCTACCCAATTCCCTGCGGTGTATTCAGTGTGGGGCTACCCAATCCCCTGCAGTGTATTCAGTGTGAGGCTACCCAATTCCCTGCAGTGTATTCAGTGTGTGGCTACCCAATTCCCTGCGGTGTATTCAGTGTGTGGCTACCCAATTCCCTGCAGTGTATTCAGTGTGAGGCTACCCAATTCCCTGCAGTGTATTCAGTGTGTGGCTACCCAATTCCCTGCAGTGTATTCAGTGTGTGGCTACCCAATCCCCTGCAGTGTATTCAGTGTGTGGCTACCCAATCCCCTGCAGTGTATTCAGTGTGTGGCTACCCAATTCCCTGCAGTGTATTCAGTGTGTGGCTACCCAATTCCCTGCAGTGTATTCAGTGTGTGGCTACCCAATCCCTGCAGTGTATTCAGTGTGTGGCTACCCAATTCCCTGCAGTGTATTCAGTGTGTGGCTACCCAACTCCCTGCAGTGTATTCAGTGTGTGGCTACCCAACTCCCTGCAGTGTATTCAGTGTGTGGCTACCCAATTCCCTGCAGTGTATTCAGTGTGTGGCTACCCAATTCCCTGCAGTGTATTCAGTGTGTGGCTACCCAATCCCCTGCAGTGTATTCAGTGTGTGGCTACCCAATTCCCTGCAGTGTATTCAGTGTGTGGCTACCCAATTCCCTGCGGTGTATTCAGTGTGTGGCTACCCAATTCCCTGCGGTTTATTCAGTGTGTGGCTACCCAACTCCCTGCAGTGTATTCAGTGTGTGGCTACCCAATTCCCTGCAGTGTATTCAGTGTGAGGCTACCCAATCCCCTGCAGTGTATTCAGTGTGTGGCTACCCAATTCCCTGCAGTGTGTGGCTACCCAATTCCCTGCAGTGTATTCAGTGTGTGGCTACCCAATTCCCTGCAGTGTGTGGCTACCCAATTCCCTGCAGTGTATTCAGTGTGTGGCTACCCAATTCCCTGCAGTGTGTGGCTACCCAATTCCCTGCAGTGTATTCAGTGTGTGGCTACCCAATCCCCTGCAGTGTATTCAGTGTGAGGCTACCCAATCCCCTGCAGTGTATTCAGTGTGTGGCTACCCAATTCCCTGCAGTGTATTCAGTGTGTGGCTACCCAACTCCCTGCAGTGTATTCAGTGTGTGGCTACCCAATTCCCTGCAGTGTATTCAGTGTGTGGCTACCCAATTCCCTGCAGTGTATTCAGTGTGTGGCTACCCAATTCCCTGCAGTGTATTCAGTGTGTGGCTACCCAATTCCCTGCAGTGTGTGGCTACCCAATCCCCTGCAGTGTATTCAGTATGTGGCTACCCAATCCCCTGCAGTGTATTCAGTGTGTGGCTACCCAATCCCCCGCAGATGATGTCCACGGAAGACGAGAAGACTCCGCTGCAGCAGAAGCTGGACGAGTTCGGCACCCAGCTGTCCAAGGTGATCACCCTGATCTGCGTGGCCGTCTGGATCATCAACATTGGCCACTTCAACGATCCTGTGCACGGCGGCTCCTGGCTGAAGGGGGCCATCTATTATTTCAAGATAGCCGTGGCCCTGGCCGTGGCAGCCATCCCGGAAGGCCTTCCGGCCGTCATCACCACCTGCCTGGCCCTCGGCACCCGCCGCATGGCTAAGAAGAACGCCATCGTCCGGTCCCTGCCCTCCGTTGAGACCCTGGGCTGCACATCCGTGATCTGCTCGGACAAGACCGGCACCCTCACCACCAACCAGATGACCGTCTGCCGCATGTTTGTAGTCGGCAAGGCCGATGCTAAGCCGGAGGTGACGCACTTCGAAATCACCGGCTCCAAGTACGCGCCAGAAGGCGATGTACTGATGAACGGCCAAAGCGTTGACTGCGGCAAGCACAACACCCTGGTTGAGTTGGCCAACATCTGCTCGCTATGCAACGATTCCGGCATCGATTATAATGAGCACAAGAAACAGTATGAGAAAGTGGGAGAGGCCACCGAGACCGCCCTAACCTGCCTAGTGGAGAAAATGAATGTCACAAATACTAGCAAAGTTGGATTAACCAAGAAAGAATTGGCTTTGGTTTGCAATAAGAGCATTCAGGTGAGTTGATTTTCAGTGAAATTATGGGGTAGAGTAGCCAGATGGTTTATACCAGGGGTCGGGTTAACTCCAGCCCGCGGGCCCTTTGAAACTTCACAATAGCAATCCGGTCTGGCTTGTGTCTCTTCTCAGCTCTCTATTCTTTTTTTCTCCTCTCTTCTCACCTATTTACTCTCTCCCTCCTCTCCTCCCTCCTTCCCCTCCTCTCTCCTCCTTCCTCCCCTCTCTCCTCTCTCCACTCTCCCCTCTCTCCTCTCTCCCCTCCTTCCTCCCCTCTCTCCTCCCTCCTTCCCCTCCTCTCTCCTTCCTCCCCTCTTTCCTCTCTCCCCTCCTTCCTCCCCTCTTTCCTCTCTCCCCTCCTCCCTGTCCCTCCCCTCTTCTATCCCCTTTTTCCTCTCTCATGTCCCCTCTCTCCTGTCCTCTCTACCCTCTCCTCTCCAGTCTCCTCTCTCTCCACTCCCCTCTATTCTCTCTCATGTCCCCTCTCTCCTCCCCTCTCTCCTCTCTCCCCTCCTTCCTCCCCTCTTTCCTCT
>NIVC01002685.1:0-25000 GCA_002269645.1 Macrostomum lignano | reverse complement strand
GCTACATTGTGATTGGCACCTATGTTGGCTGCGCCACTGTTGGCGCCGCTGCCTGGTGGTTTATGGTGCACGATAAGGGACCGCAGCTGGACCACTATCAGCTGGTGAGGACAGGCCTGCTATTAGTATAGTATCCATTTAGTCACTAGCGTTATGGCTTTAATGACCTTTGCCGCTCTTTGACAAATCAAGGTGTAGCTCTGACAAATCAAGGTGTAGCTCTGACAAATCAAGGTGTAGCTTTGACAAATCAAGGTGTAGCTCTGACAAATCAAGGTGTAGCTCTGACAAATCAAGGTGTAGCTCTGACAAATCAAGGTGTAGCTTTGAAAATCAAGGTGTAGCTCTGACAAATCAAGGTGTAGCTCTGACAAATCAAGGTGTAGCTCTGACAAATCAAGGTGTAGCTTGACAAATCAAGGTGTAGCTCTGACAAATCAAGGTGTAGCTCTGACAAATCAAGGTGTAGCTCTGACAAATCAAGGTGTAGCTCTGACAAATCAAGGTGTAGCTCTGACAAATCAAGGTGTAGCTCTGACAAATCAAGGTGTAGCTTTGACAAATCAAGGTGTAGCTCTGACAAATCAATGTGTAGCTTTGTCTCATACAGGTTAGGCAATTGCAATAAAAAAATAAAAGGTGCGGTTCATTGTATCCTACAAGTTTTTCCCCTTTTTAGACCCACCACCTGCAGTGCACAGGCGATGACACTAAATTCTTTGGCATCGACTGCAAGATCTTCACCAGCCCCAAGCCCATGACCATGGCCTTATCTGTGCTTGTGCTAATTGAGATGCTCAACGCGCTTAACAGGTAGGACTGGCCTCTATTTCTCTGCACACTGTCTATGGCCTCAATATTTTATAGACCCACTGTTACATCTGTAGTAGTGACACTATATTTCCATAAAAAATCAATTCTCCCCCTTTCTTTACTTTCTGGGATCACTCAGCTAATGAAATCATTGCCGGATAAAGGCCACTCCATCGGTGACAAGAAAGGTTTTTCAAAGATTAATATCCCTTTTTCGTTCAGCTTGCGTGCACTGGAAGTCTATATATTCTAAAGCCCCCCATTTTAGTTTCTTACAATGATCTAAGTATAATTTATAATCAAACTTGTGTTTACAATTCAATTTTAGTAAGGAGTTTGCGGTGACATTTTTTAGTTCAGATGTTGCTTGAAACAAGCTGGACAAACTTTGTTTATTGTAATTTGAAAAAAATCCGCCATGTTTAATGATCCCCCTTGCAGCCTGTCCGAGAACCAGTCCCTGGTGGCCATGCCGCCGTGGCGCAACATGTGGCTGCTAGGCGCTATCGCCCTGTCAATGTCGCTGCACTTCTTCATTCTACACGTTGAGTTCATGTCTGTGAGTAGCCCAGAGATTCGAGTTTTCGACGTAACTTTGTCTCCATTACACAAAGTACAATATGTACCTATTTGGCGAACTAAATTAATTATTGCCCTGCAGTCGAGCTGCAATTTCAATAGTTTTAATAAGCTTTGTCAAGACCAGCTCACAATCCAATCAATTTCAAAACCCTTGCAGAAAGTGTTCCAAATCACCAGCCTGTCGCTGGAGGAGTGGATGGCTGTAGTGAAATTCTCACTACCTGTGATCTTCATCGATGAGACTCTGAAGTCCCTGGCCCGCTGCCAGAGCGACGGCCGCAGCCCGATACCCAGCATGCTGGTCATGCTGCTGGTGTGGGCCGCCTTCTTGGGCGCCTGCTATGTCAGCCCAGTCTGAGAGCTGTGAGCGACAATCGCCAACCAGACAAACACACACAAACAAAGACTCAAATTTCGAACTTCATTCTAGAGGTGTCGCGTGCTTTTTTTAAATTTACGATTATTTGAGACTCAGCGTCTCGATGAAGCATCGTTTCTACCTGGATACCTGACTTTATCTCTCCGCGTCTCCGCGAACTCTCTGTTAGCTCGTATATCCCATTTTTGCTTCATTCCTTTTTTGCGGCTTATATCTAGATAGCGTATTAAGTAGTTAGCACAGATACTAAATTAACTAGATGGGCCACTCAGGCATATACTTAGTAAAACAGCTTTCTACTTACAGTTCAGTAGCAAAGAAGAATACATAAGCTATTTTATAAAAAATAAAGCAACTGAAATGACTTTAATAAGTTTAGAAGCCCAAGCTTGCAGGCGTAAACAGCTTGCTAATTGGTTCACCAATAATGTACATTGGCCAGTCCACTTTTGGCAGCTTTAGCTGGAATTCCGAGAAAGGCAATTAAAATTTGGGGCGGGGCGGGGGGCAGTGTGGAAAGGCGCGGTTGGAGGGTTTAAGCTGGGGGCAGGGGTAAGAGCCAATAAATAAGCCTTGGCTTTAAAAATACATTAAAATGCTTCAGTTTAAATTACTACTGAACTGAAAGTAGCTTACACGCTGAGTGACCCATCCAGTTATTCTATTATCTGTGTTAGTAAGTAATATATAATGATAATAATATAATTTCACTCGTTCAGGCTCGATCTCTCTTATTAATAAAGCTGCCTATATATAATAATGGAACGGTTCTTCCCTCACTATATGCACTTTATATGCTACTGTTTACAGTGGGCCAATCAGCAGTAGTATATAGCGAGATGAAGCTGCGCTCGCAAGTTTTCATCATATTATTGATTTGCTGTGTTACACAATTGACAATAAGTAGCCAAAAATGCTCGCGTTTGAGAGTTCTTCTTCACTAATACTTGTACTTTTATTCATTTCTTTTTTAGCCTTCAGTTTTTAAGTTCACTCTGTCCAATCACACGCACATTGTAGTCTGTTTATTTATCATATTTATTGACCTGTATCTAATATGCCAGGTTAAGTAGCGATTCAGAGGTTTTTTTTTAATTATTATTGTAGTATGTTTAATTTCGAATAAAAATTATTATTATATATTATATATTTCTATAAATATGGCCTTTATCGTTCAGTTGCTATGCCGATAATTATTAAACAAGTATAATCCACTACTATTATTATCAGTTGTCTAGGATTGTTTTTTATCCCTCAGATGCTTATACGTAAATGATCTTATAAAAATCTTTATTCCCAAAGCTGCATACAACCAGCCAATGTCCTCTTAAGTCCGCAGCTGTTCTCCTTATTCAATTATTATTCTATCTATTACATCCTTTTTTAGTTGTTACTTGTATCTGCGGACACAGCATTGGTCACTATGCGATCACATGACTGATAGCTGTCTTCAATTTATGTCGGTTTCTCTCCTCTTCTCAAGCAACGCAACACTTGCGCACTTTACCAGTCTACTGGGATTTTCCCTATTCTGTTCGCGTTCGTCATCGGATATTGATCGATTCGTATCCATCAGTTCAGAATATGCAGGTTCAAGCTGAAAAGAGTGCCAGTTTATTCAGTATATCCTTTTTTTCTTTCACTGATCCAGCCTTGGCACCGCAGCAATGGAGACCTTATAGTGCGGTTCCGTCTGCTGCTAGCATCAATAAAACGTTACCTTTTGCGCTCATACTTGCTTTGAGTCTTGGCTTCTATGACTAGCAATTTATTTGTTAACTTAGTCATCTAGGGGTGCTGCCTCACGGATATTCGGGTGGAGGGGTGCTGTCTCACGGATATTGGGGTGGAGGGGTGCTGCCTCACGAATATTGGGGTGGAGCAACGATGCCTTACGGATATTGGAGTGAAGCAGTGATGCCTTACGTATATTGGGGTGAAGCAGTGATGCCTTACGTATATTGGGGTGAAGCAGTGATGCCTTACGTATATTGGGGTGAAGCAGTGATGCCTTACGGATATTGGGGTGAAGCAGTGATGCCTTACGGATATTGGGGTGAAGCAGTGATGCCTTACGGATATTGGGGTGAAGCAGTGATGCCTCACGGATATTGGGGTGAAGCAGTGATGCCTTACGGATATTGGGGTGAAGCAGTGATGCCTTACGGATATTGGGGTGAAGCAGTGATGCCTTACGTATATTGGGGTGAAGCAGTGATGCCTTACGGATATTGGGGTGAAGCAGTGATGCCTTACGGATATTGGAGTGAAGCAGTGATGCCTTACGTATATTGGGGTGAAGCAGTGATGCCTTACGGATATTGGGGTGAAGCAGTGATGCCTCACGGATATTGGGGTGAAGCAGTGATGCCTCACGGATATTTGGGTGAAGCAGTGATGCCTCACGGATATTGGGGTGAAGAAGTGATGCCTCACGGATATTGGGGTGAAGCAGTGATGCTCACGGGTATTTGGGTGAAGCAGTGATGCCTCACGGATATTTGGGTGAAGCAGTGATGCCTCACGGATATTGGGGTGAAGCAGTGATCCCTCACGGATATTGGGGTGAAGCAGTGATGCCTCACGGATATTGGGGTGAAGCAGTGATGCCTCACGGATATTGGGGTGAAGCAGTGATGCCTCACGAATATAAGGGTGAAGCAGTGATGCCTGACGCCGATATTGGCCGGTGAAGCAGTGATGCCTCACGGATATTGGGGTGAAGCAGTGATGCTCACGGGTATTGGGGTGAAGCAGTGATGCCTCACGGATATTGGGGTGAAGCAGTGATGCCTCACGAATATAAGGGTGAAGCAGTGATGCCTCGTGTTTCATGCGTACTACTGTAAGTAATTGCTGCTTGCTGTGTGTTTACTAAGGCTTTCTCTTCTACTTCAGTAGACAGCTGTTCCGTATAATTTTCTGTGAGGATCTCCTGACTCGTCAATACTGGCCTTTTTTCGAAGATGCCTGAAATATGCCACAGCCCGCAGGCGCTGAGCAGCGCATCGATAATCGCCATTTTACCTGCTTAATGCATCGTTGGCGGATTTTGCGTCGCGAAAAATCGTTAAAATGAAAGATAAGAATGCACTGGAAATAGCTGGTGTGTAGAGTCAGTGACTTACGTAAGTATAGTGCAAGCCTAGCAGAGACAATGGCGAGAGATCACTGACTCAGTGTGAGTCTGAGCTCAAACATTCTGCTCCTTTTATCATCCGGGTGGCCGAGCAATTTAAATCTGTCATAGAGAGAGGCATATGCCGCAAATTTATAAGCCATTCGTCTGTTATAAGCCTGTTGAGCACTAGCATGCAGCTCATTGGCTGGGAGGCGCCCGACTGAAGACTAGATAATTCTACGCTTGTCAGGCCTTGAGCTGCAGGCATAGGCAATCTCCTAGCAGCTTCTCAAGCCCACTAGACTTCATCACGGAAGCAATGGACGAAAACGAATCTGGCAGTAACTGCACGTCTACATTCGCCTTGTCGCCCTGGGATTTCGTCACTGGCGGCCTGCTGTCGCTACTCGACGTTGTTGTGTTTGTCGGCAACATGCTGGTCATAGCGGCCGCGCTCACCTTCGAGAAGCTGAAGAAACGTGGCGTGACCAACGTCTTCATCAGCAGCCTGGCGGTGAGCGACCTGCTCCTGAGCGTGGCCGTGATGCCGTTCTCCATCGTGAACCAGGTCATGCACAAGCAGTGGATATTCGGGCCGCGCCTGTGCCGGGCCTGGATGGTGCTGGACGTGCTCTGCTGCACCGCCAGCATCCTCAACCTGGTGCTGATCGCTTCGGATCGATTCTTCGCCATCAAGCATCCGATTCGCTATCCGAAGCTCATGACTTTGAAGCGGGCCCGCTGTCTGGTGGCGCTCTCCTGGCTGCTGGCGTTCGGCATCAGCTTCCCGCCTATGCTGCAGCTCATGCCGGGAAACTCGCCTGGCAACTGCACGCACTACATGGAGTGCAGCATCAACCAGTCCTCCATCGCTTACATCATCTACTCGGCCAGCGGCTCGTTCTTCCTGCCGGCTGCTGTGATGCTGTACTTCTACCTGGAGATCTACCGAGCCGTGCGCCGCACCATCCAAAACGTGCGCCGCGGCGAGATGGTGCTTAAGAGTCGAAAGAGCTCCGGCTCCAGCATCACCAGCGACTGTCCGGACACCTGCGTGCTGCGAGTGCACCTCGGCGGCAGCGCCGCGTCTGCTTCCAATCTGGCGATCGCCGCGGCCGGCGGAACTCTGCCGTCCTCCGCTGTTCGTCGGAGATCCTCCTGCGACGTGGTGCGCAGCCGCACCAGCGGCGATTTGGGCGTCGCCACCGCCGCCGCTCCCGCCGCTCCATCGGGAAGCGCCACATTCCTCACGCCGGACTACGCTCCGCCGACTCGCCGACTGTCCTTCGCGCCAAGCGTGGGCCATCAGAGCTGCCACCTGCACCGGCACCATCTGCAGCAGCTGCAGAACCGGCGCGCCTCCACCAGCATCTTGCCGGGCTTGCGCAAGCGCGCCCCCGGCGACCTGCGGCTGAAGAGCATCTACAATGAGACCAAGGCCGCCCGGATGCTCGCCGTCATCGGCGTGACCTTCACCGTCTGCTGGCTGCCGTTCTTCTCCGTCTACGTGCTCGGCGCCTTCTGCAACCGCTGCGTCCCGGAGCCGCTGTTCGACGTGTTTTTCTGGATGGGCTACTGCAACAGCGCCATCAACCCCTACGTCTACGCGCTGCTGTCCCGGGACTTCCGCGACGCCTTCCGGCTGCTGCTGTGCCGCCTCGGCGGGAGGCGACGTCCGAATGCTGCGTCGGAGGCTGCCACCGCTGGGGCGGGACGGCAGTCGGTTCGAATTCTGATCAACGACGGTCAGGAGGTCGGGGTTCGAATCCAGCATTGAGGCGAGCTTGCAGGGAGTTATATAACTGATATTACTATTGCAGTATCAATGCATGCGAATTGAATTCAAGGTACACTATGACCTTTCAGTGCGAGCACAGAGTTGCCCAGCGGTAACGCTTCAGGCTCTCGCCTGGGCCGGATGAGGAGTAACTAAAACATGCCTGAAGATTGCAAAGTCAGGGCCGCTGTGTACACCCTGTGTGAGCCTGCCTGCGCCCCCCCCCTAGCAAACTAAATTTCCTACCTTCAAGTTGTCGGTTAAGCCACACGGATGTATTCGAAATTCTTTGAATCAAACCCCGATTCTATCACTACTTTGTGTAGCTGGAAGTCTGACAGCGATATGTAAGTAGTTTATAATGCCCGTTCAAATGTCACAAATTCAATCTTGATGTTAGGAATTAGGATCTGTATGCGTTAGTTTGCCATTTTATGTAAATTTTTATACTTCAATAGGATTCATGTGTGTACAAAGCAAAGTCATTTGTAGCGCTCGGGATTTACACCTGAGTGATTTTGTTCTGCTTTTTCTGTAGCTCTGCTGCCAGAGCAGGACGGTGAGACCCAGTTTCATGTACGAGTATGATTGCCTGTTTGTTGTGACATCGTCATGGGTTGAATTCAAAAATAAAGTTCAGATTTCATCATATCTAGCAGCACAACTTGCTGATAAAATGTTTATAGTTGGCAATTACAGCAATTTTATTGCGTTTTGCTTATTTACAAAGCAGACAGACAGACAGACAGACAGACAGACAGACAGACAGACAGACAGACAGACAGACAGACAGACACAGACAGACAGACAGACAGACAGACAGACAGACAGACAGACAGACAGACAGACAGACAGACAGACAGACAGACAGACAGACAGACAGACAGACAGACAGACAGACAGACAGACAGACAGACAGACAGACAGACAGACAGACAGACAGACACTAAGACAGACAGACAAATAGAGATGGGACTGCTCAGATGGGACTGCTCAGATGGGACTGCTCCGATGTGGGCTGTAGCACGCAATTTTGTCGTTAAAGAGACAAACTAAAATCAAGCTTTTGCCCACAACAAAGTATTCAGCCATTCAATATCAGGACGGGCTTCATTTCGAGTGCACTCAAAGCAATCGCATCTTTTAGCAAACATTGCAGTGAAACTGAAGCTGCAAACTGCATGGCTAAACTGCAGCATCGTTGCTGCACTTCTGCTTTTTCTCCTCTGCTTTTGTGATGAGCTTGAGTTTCTTCCTTCTCTCAGCTTCCTCGAGGCGGGCCGGCCCTTGTCCTGATGACGTCATCACGGTCGAGCAGCGAGAGGGGCTCGCGAGTTGCCATGCACGGCCGCGAACATCTTTCCGCTCGGCTGGCTGGCAAACCCTGCAATTTCGCTGCCGCATCTCAAATCAGCGAAAGTATAGAGGGGGTGCATAATGAGTAGAAGACACGGAAGGCGGAAAGAAGGGAGCAGCATGCCGAGGCACACAGGCAGACGAACACACGGCCATTATTGCAGATGGATAGTTCCAACTTGTAAGCAGCGCTGCCGTTTCTTCAACAAGTGTAATTATAGATGAGCCGGCAGATGGAGGGCGGAGGGTCGTCTGTTTCATCCAACACCTGCCAACGGGTGACAGGGGCGGCCCTTTTTTCATAAGCGTAGCGCGTAAGTATGCAGCGCAAAATTCGTGATTAACCTGACCGGGGCCCCATATGCTGGCTGGCAATGCTGTTATAACTAAAAGGTCTTAGCGCACTTGGGCTATTTTTATTATTATTGACAGTACAAATAGTTCACACTTACCAAAATAAATAATCCACGTGATCGCTCTGCTACCCCAGAAAAATTGACGCTAAATTGTCTTGGTGTTTTGATTCTTGATTTCTAATTTTTGCTGCAATATGCGCGTCAGCTACTGAATTAAGAGTAGTTTGGTCTGACGGATCCCTTTGACAAGCTCGAAATTGCACATCGTCGAAGTGGCTAACTTCAAAAGCTCGAAACTTCAAAAAAACAAAACATAAGTTTTCGACTTGTGAAGTTTCGTGCTTACATGTATGCAACGCCACCGGCCTGACATGGCACATTTGGTTTCAGGAAACTGTTATCAGTCTGCTGCCAAGGCAGCCTCGTTAAATCTTGATGCTATATTCTTAGCAACTTAAATTCCGATAAAGCTTTTATGAAAAATATCGGTGATAATTACATCTAGGCTAGTTTAGTTAGGAACTATTATTGCACCCATAGTATTAACAAAAGGACTTAAAAGCGCTAATTATTTAGTCGAGAAAAGTAACACTTAGTGGGTCTCATTTATTTCGTAAACTATTATAATTTTTTAAATAACAGTTTTCGTAATTAGATAGCTAGAAAAAAGTAATTGAAAACTGGATTAACTAGGCGTTTCCTTCACCAAGTCAAACTTGAAATAATATACGGATGGGTCAGTAGTCGGATAACCACTGACTGTGCAGTAATTTGATGGCTTCGGCGTCGCTTTAGAGAAAAGAATTAATAATACGTCGAAAGTGACTGTGTGGATTGATTGGTATTTTGCGTTTGGGAAAGAGAGCTATTTTGTTGGATGCGCATTTAGAACTAAATGAGGTTGTGTCGTATGCATATTTACATTTAGCATCGGGAATGGAGTTTGGGCCGGGTGTACATTTAGGATCGGGAATGGAGGGGGTGGGCCGGGTGTGCATTTAGGATTGGAATGGGGGGTGGGGCCGGGTGTACATTTGAAATCGAAAATAGGGGTGAGGCCGGGTATACATTTAGCTTCGGGAATGGGGGTGGGGCCGGGTGTACATTTAGGATCGGGAATGGGAGTGGGGCCAGTTGTATATTTAAAATCGGTAATGGGGGTGGGGCCAGTTGTACATTTAGGATCGGGAATGGGGGTGGGCCCGGTTGTACATTTAATGGGAAATAGGGGTGGGGCCGGGTGTATATTTAGGATCGGGAATGGGGGGTGGGGCCGGGTGTACATTTAGGATCGGGAATGGGTGGGTGGGGCCGGGTGTACATTTAGGATTGGGAATGGGTGGGTGGGGCCGGGTTTACATTTAGGATCGGGAATGGGGGTGGGCCCGGTGTACATTTAATCGGAATGGGTGGGGCCGGGTGTGTACATTTAAAATCGGAAATAGGGGTGGGGCCGGGTACGTGTACATTTAGGATCGGAATGGGTGGGGCCGAGTGTACATTGTAGAGACTAAGACCTCGCAGTGCTTTCTACTATGGAGTGAGATAAATTGACCATAGTAGAAAGCATCTGCTCAAAACAGAGTCGGTATTATTGAGCTTGGGTTTTGGGCCTGCGTGTACAACTGAACACACTCTTCAAAGATACTGCTTAAGACTGAGACACCTGAATTTGAAGTTTCTAACCAGGTGTGCACAACAAAAACTGGAAGAAAGAGGCAGAAAGGAAGAACAAAAACATTGCTAGTATTAGCATTGCATCCAAGCAGAGCGCTCCTTGTCTTCGAATATATGCGAAGGCATCAGTTGGGAAACTGGTCTCTGTAGCTGCTGCCGGCTCGCCTGGGCCCAGCCATGCGGACCTGCATTGCCGACGGGCTGTCGCTGGCCAGCGCGAACTGGGCGCCACCGAACTCAAAGCTCTGCTGCTGCTGCAGCGGTGGCGGCGGCGGTGGCGGCGGCTGCTGCTGCGAGCGCCTCGCTGAAGGAGGAGTCTGCAGCGCCATCTCGTAGCCGCCTTGGCGTCGGCGCCCGCCTCCATTTCGCGGCTGTGACGGCAGCCTCGCATCGGCGGCGGCGGCGGCGGCTTCTTCAAACGGCGGCGACGGAAAAACGCCGTCGTCCATGGAGGCGTCCACTGATGAGGCGAGGCGCATCGCCTTCGGCATTGAGACGGTTTGACTGTACTTTTGAGCTTTTTATTGCTTAGATTTTTAAGCTTTTTATTCCAAGACTGCACTGAACTCACTCCCTCACGTGACCAAATCCGTGGACTTCTAAACAACTCCTGGACTGAAAGTGTTCGAGTCTGTTTTGGATACACTCTATAAGGATTAACAACACATCAATAGCTTCTCCTTAATCTATTCTTCGCAGTTTTTTCTTCGCATTTTTAAACATTGAAATTCAATGCAGATTAGCAGTTGTGCGCAACACCAATGAAATAGCAGTCTTTTATTAGCATAAACTAGTCTAAAAGCGTTTTATAAAACTTGTTCACAACTGCAGCACCGAGGCGATACTGTACGCAGGTAAGCACTCGTACACACGCTCACACAGGGTGTACAGCGACCCTTCAACTTTCTAATCGTCAGACATGTACACTCTCTGTACTCTGGGGCTTTGTCCCTCATGGCTGTGATTCCGCCAACTCTCACCTGTCGCTCCCGGCCGCTGCCGGTTTGGCTTCGCAGCTGTCGAGCCCGATCGGCCAGGTGATTGGCCGGCCGGGTGGACGAGCCGAAACAGCTGATGGCGAACTTCAGCTCCTGGATGAACTCGGTGGCCAGCGGTTGCTGAGGATCGGTGGCGAAAGCAAGGTTGGGGGCTAAGATTGGGGGGCTGAAAGTGTTAAAATGACGCATAAATGCGTATTTTTTTTTTATATTGTTCATAGAAATTTTATACAATACATTTGAATCCCAGCCAACAACATTATCTGTCCTGAAAGTTGTCAGCCTAATTCAGTCAGACAAGGGTGTACAGTGAAGCTCTAATCTAAGGATGTACAATCAGGCTGTACTCTGGGGATGTACAATCAGGCTGTACTCTGAGGATGTACAATCAGGCTGTACTCTGGGGATGTACAATCAGGCTGTACTCTGGGGATGTACAATCAGGCTGTACTCTGGGGATGTACAATCAGGCTGTACTCTGAGGATGTACAATCAGGCTGTACTCTGAGGATGTACAATCAGGCTGTACCCTGAGGATGTACAATCAGACTGTAATTCGAGAATGTACACAAACACCAAGAGTGTACACTTACTCGATCCTCGTCCGCCCGCTTCATGAACTTCAGGCCGAACTCCATCGCCATGACCAGCACGCCAACCGCGGTGCCGATCGCCAGGACCACGTAGACGCCGGCCACCTGGTCGATGCCCAGACCTGCCGGTCCCTGACTGTCCGGTGCGACATCCTCGCATCGAGTCTGAATGTCCATCTCGCGCCACCACTTGCGGCGAAGGTTTTCTAGGTCCTGCTCCTTCTGGAACTTCAGGATCGCCTCGGAGAGGGCGTCCCGGTAGGGCGAGCCTGACAGGGCGACGGGGTGAGGGGGTTGAGGTGTTGACAGGGTGAGGGGTTGAGAGGGTGAGGGGTTGAGAGGGTTGAGGAGTTGAGGGATTGAGGGGTTGAAAGGGTTGAGGGGTTGAGGGGTTGAAAGGGTGAGGGGGAGGGAGTGAGGGGTGGGGTGAGGGGTGAGGAGTTGGGAGGGTGAGGGGGTGAGGGAGTAAGGGGCGAGGGGGTGAGGGGTTGAGGGGGCGTGGAGGTGAGGGGTTGAGGGGTGATGAGGTTGAGGGGTGATAGGGTTGAGGGCTTGAGAGGGTGAGGGGGGAGGGAGTGAGGGAGTGAGTGGGTGAGGGGTTGAGGGGTGAGGAAGTGAGGAGTTGGGAGGTTGAAGGGGTGAGGAAGCGAGGGGGTGAGGACTGGCGAACGTTCCGGGTATGGCGCTGGGGGCGCTTTCACAAGACCTAAACTTCACCCCTCCTAATCGGTAGTTAAGATTTTCCTTAACGATTCCTAACAGTGATGAAGTTTTTGGCGTTACGAAAATGGATGCTTACAACTTTCAGACAATATGAAACTTGGTCCTGAGAGGTTTAACCGTAATGAAAGTTGAACCGCCAATTTCAATTACCATATGAGACCACAATTCTCTCGAATGCGCCGTTATCTGCCACACCTGGCTACCTTGCAGCGGGTCAGGCACTACAATATCTCCAAAAGTACAACCCTTGACTTTACCAGTCGGCAAGCCGATGCCGTAGCCTTTGGAGTCGAGTAGGCCTCCAACGCGCATGAGGTCGCAGTTCCTCTCCGCGTAGTACTCGTTCATGGTGCTCTCCAGGATGAAGGCGTAGCCGCCCTGTTTCACCCTGGCGATGCCGTCCCCTGTGCGATTGACGAACACCTCCGGGCGTTTGCTCATGTAGTTCCACATCTTGCGAAACACCTCGATTTTGGCGCGCTGTCGATTGAAGAAAAAAACGACTGGTAAAAAAATGATTTCGTCTACTCATAGCAGTAGAGAAGATAGTGTATAGCAGGAATATTTTGTTTCGCTGTAACAATTCGTGCTTTGAAAAAAGCATCAAAATGCAGCATTTTTCTCTGTTGAAGCACGTGACATTAAAGGAATATATTCATTTTGTATTCGTGCCATTCACACCCGGGAGGGCCAGGCCCCAAGGCACAGAGAGTGTACATGCCTGACGACTAGCAAGTCAGGGCCGCTGTACCCTGTGTGAGCGTGTGTACACCCTGTGTGAGCGTGTGTACACCCTGTGTGAGCGTGTGTACACCCTGTGTGAGCATGTGTACACCCTGTGTGAGCGTGTGTACACTATTGACGCGCTTGCATGAGCTCAGAAGTCAGCGGAATGAGCGGAATGCCTCAGCGCTGGTTGTCGGATGCAAGGACAACTTAAGTAGAAGAACGGGAAACCTCGTTTCTTGGAAAATGTTAGGAGGCAGGATTTTCCGAAAAATACACTACGGAGATAGGCAGTTTTCATTTTTTCAGCACAAAATATGGTTGTTGGTTTCGATAGAAGGCAGACCAAATGTTCATCTTTTTTATATATTGTGCCTTTCTTATAGCTTTATTAATATTCATATAGATTTTTGTTGATAAAATTAGAATTCTATGTTAATTTTTTTATACTACGTACAATTGCACATGTCCCGTGTCTAAAAACAATTTAAATGGCGCGTCTCGGCTCATTGGTTTTATGAATCTTGGAAAATTTTCAAAGAAACGAAGGTTTCCCGTCCTTCTACTCGAGTAGTCCATTGTAGGATTTTGTCGAGTAAGGCGTTGCCCGCAGCCCTCCTGCAGACATTTAGTCATATTTACATTCAGCTGTCACACCCGGCCAACCTCACCTTGAAGAACTGATAAGTGGAGCCGCCGTACAGGGTGCCGTACTTGATCTTGGTCTGCTTGGCCAGGTCCTCGGCACTCTCGATGGGCGACTGCATCCGCTCCACAGTGAGAAAGGCGGCCAGGTTGGCCGTGTACGAGCTGATCATGATGAGGGTGAAGAACCACCAGATTCCGCTGATCAGCCGGGTGGACAGCGCTCTGGGCGAGATCTCCGAGCCTGGGTAGGAGCGGTGACGCCTATGCCGGATTACCCCAAGCATACTACTTACTGAGTAGCCTAATAGAGTAATTCTCACCCTGTTGCATCAGCGAGCCAGCATTGAACCACAGGCTGTTGAGCAGCGAGAACTGGTTCTCAACCTCGTTGTTGTCAGGCTCGCACGGGTGCGGGTTCTGCCACTCGTAGGGCGACACCCTGGCCACGACGAACAGCACGAAGCTGACAATCACATATGCGGCCAGCATGTAGCCCCACACCTGTGGGCGGTGCCGTGGGGTAAGTGTTGCAGGCTTGCATCGAGGGAGAGAGAGAGGGACGGCCGGTTATCCAGCAGCCAATTACAGCTGGGCAAGAGCCGGTCACTCAGCAGCCAATCACAGCCGGGATTAAAGAGCCGGTCACTCAGCAGCCAATTACAGCTGGGCAAGAGCCAGTCACTCAGCAGCCAATCACAGCCGGGATTAAAGAGCCGGTCACTCAGCAGCCAATTACAGCTGGGCAAGAGCCAGTCACTCAGCAGCCAATCACAGCCGGGATTAAAGAGCCGGTCACTCAGCAGCCAATTACAGCTGGGCAAGAGCCGGTCACTCAGCAGCCAATCACAGCCGGGAAAGAGCCGGTCACTCAGCAGCCAATCACAGCCGGGAAAGAGCCGGTCACTCAGCAGCCAATCACAGCCCAGATGTTAGAGAACATACAGCGGTAAATCAGCTCCCCAATCAGCCAATCACAGAGCAGACAAGCCAGCTTACCGGCACCGACAGCGGCTGCAGAAAGGAGAACAGGTGCGGCTTGGACTTCTCCGGTCGCTTGAACATGATGCTGAGGCCCAGAGACATGTACGGGGTGGTGAAGTCGATTACCCGCTCCCTCTCGTACGTGATGGTGAGCGAAGCGATGGCCAAGTCGGCTTCCTGGATTCCGCGAAAGGGGAAGCCGCGATATTCAGTTTCAAATTCAAATCCCAAAACATGGTAAGCTCGGCTTACGTGATTGATGAGCTCTCCAATCATGCCATTCCATGTCTCCCGACCGTCCTCATTCGAGCCGTTCACTGCCCCGTAGTTGCCATCCTTGACCAGGTGCACCGTGTAATTAAAGCCAACCTGTTGCGCAATCAGATTCAGCATGTCTATGCAGAATCCGTCCCAGGCCGACGGGTGCGGCAGCGGCACGCCCTTTTCGTCGGTCTCTTTGATCTTCACGAATGGCGCGTCCTTGCGGGACAAAAAGTTTCGTCTTTGTTTATTAGTATCAGCTGATTGGATTAGCGTGTTTTTAATCTAGTTAAGCAAAGATGGTCGTGGTTAGTAATTTGCACTTACTGCCACTGTAGTGACTCGCAGGGTCCGGTTCTGCAGAATCTTGATGTACTCCTCCTTGGTGTCCTCGAATCGTTTTGTCAGATTGAAGCCGTCCAGAGAGTGCCATTTGCCGAGCTGCGAGAGGTGAAAATTCTGATACAAGAGTTATGAAACTTTGAAACTTTGGTGGGGAAAAAACCGGATGTTATCAGTAAAATGGAACCGGATTTTGAGAGTATAGCGGAACCATGTTGTCGGGATAAATGGAACCGGATGTTATCGGGATAATGGAACCGGATGTTGTCGGGATAATGGAACCAGATGTTGTCAGGAATATTTAACCGGATGTTGTCGGGATAATAGAACCAGATTTTGTCAGGAAGTGGAACCAGATGTTGGGATAATGGAACCGGATTTTGTAGGGATAATGGAACCAGATCTTAGCAGGAAGTGGAACCGGATGTTGTTGGGATAATGGAACCAGATCTTAGCAGATCTCCTGCCCATGTGTCAAATGGGCAGGACCCATTTGAGTCCATAATGCAACTGGATTTTGTCGGGATAATGAAACCGAATGTTTTCAGGATAATGGAACCGGATGTAACGAACCTCTGAGAAGCCGCTAGCGGTCAGCTCGTAGGCGTAGAGGCTGAAGTTCACCCGCTTCCAGTCCCCGTCGAAGGTAACCGGCCCTGTCAGGGTCTGCTGAGCGATGTCACCGGGCATCTGTTGCGGGGCGGGTGGTCACGAGTGGTTCATGGGTCATAAACTCACTGCTCAGCTTCCCCCGTAGCACAATTCTTGACTGCAAATAAACACACAGCACCCATTTGAGTCATCAATAAACACGCAGCACCCATTTGAGTCCCAAATAAACACGCAGCACCCATTTGAGTCATCCTTAAACACGCAGCACCCATTTGAGTCATCCTTAAACACGCAGCACCCATTTGAGTCGCAAATAAACACACAGCACCCATTTAAGTCGCAAATAAACACACAGCACACCTTTGAGTCATCCATAAACACGCAGCACCCATTTGAGTCGCAAATAAACACGCAGCACCCATTTGAGTCGCAAATAAACACGCAGCACCCATTTGAGTCGCAAATAAACACGCAGCACCCATTTGAGTCATCCATAAACACACAGCACAGCACACACCATCTGTTTCACCATCACCCCTCCATCAAAGCTCCAGCCTCACGGATCTCATGAAGTTCAGCAGGCTGGGCCCGGCAGTCCACATCTCCTGTCGCGGCGCCTGGCATGACAACCGCTGCGGCCGAACCACCTGCGAGGTGGTGAGCTGGTTGAGTCCGCTGGCCAGCAGCATGATGCTGTCGAACAGGGTGGCCGCGGCCGTCTGTCGGATGGCCAAAGGGGAGAAGGGAAGGGCGGCTGTCGGAAATACGGGGTCTTCTAATGCCAGGATTGAGCTGTGTGAGATGTTAAAGCTGTGTGAATGAAGGGTCTGATGCTGTGTGAATGGAATTCGGAGCTGTGTGAATGAAGGGTCTGATGCTGTGTGAATGGGAATTCGGAGCTGTGTGAATGAAGAGTCTGCTGCTGTGTGAATGGGATTCGGAGCTGTGTGAATTAAGAGTCTGATGCTGTGTGAATGAAGGGTCTGATGCTGTGTGAATGGGAATTCGGAGCTGTGTGAATGAAGAGTCTGATGCTGTGTGAATGGGAATTCGGAGCTGTGTGAATGAAGAGTCTGGTGCTGTGTGAATGGGAATTCGGAGCTGTGTGAATGAAGAGTCTGATGCTGTGTGAATGGGAATTCGGAGCTGTGTGAATGAAGAGTCTGATGCTGTGTGAATTAAGGGTCTGATGCTGTGTGAATGAAGAGTCTGATGCTGTGTGAATTAAGGGTCTGATGCTGTGTGAATGAAGAGTCTGATGCTGTGTGAATGGGAATTCGGAGCTGTGTGAATGAAGAGTCTGATGCTGTGTGAATGAGCCCATGAGCCTCACGGGCAGCATGTTGAACAGCAGGCTGCTGTAGTCCCTCTTCTCCCGCTCAGCCCGGTAGATTTCGTTTCTCATTTGCTCAACGATGGGGCCGCGGTCGTACTTGGCGTCCGGAGGCACCGAAGGCAGCAGAGTCAGCGTTGAGAAATTTGAGCCGCGAATGACTTGAAAGTCGGACAGATCGACGCGGTTCACGTCCTGCGGTTTGTGGGGGGAAACTCATGACCCGATGAACTCACTCATGACCCGATGAACTCACTCATGACCCATGAACTCACTCATGACCCGATGAACTCACTCATGACCCATGAACTCACTCATGACCCCATGAACTCACTCATGACACCATGAACTCACTCATGACCCCATGAACTCACTCATGACCCCATGAACTCACTCATGACCCCATGAACTCACTCATGACCCCATGAACTCACTCATGACCCCATGAACTCACTCATGACCCCATGAACTCACTCATGACCCCATGAACTCACTCATGACCATATGAACTCACTCATGATCCCATGAACTCACTCATTACCCCATGAACTCACTCATGATCCCATGAACTCACTCATGACCCCATGAACTCACTCATGATCCCATGAACTCACTCATGACCCCATGAACTCACTCATGATCCCATGAACTCACTCATGACCCCATGAACTCACTCATGACCATATGAACTCACTCATGATCCCATGAAATCACTCATGACCCCATGAACTCACTCATGACCCAATGAACTCACTCATGACCCCATGAACTCACTCATGACCCCGTGAACTCTTGATCCCATAAACTCATGATCCCACGAACTCACTTATGGACCCCATGAACTCGCTAATGACCTGATGATTTTACTCATCAACTCACTCAACAACTCACTCATGAACTCAATCTCTTACTCATTCACTCGTTCAATCTACAACCATTTCGCTTACCCATGCTGTGAAAATGTAGCTATTGTACTCAGAAGTCATGTTCATTTCTTTAGCCTGTAGGTTTTCAGTTGGTAAGTCAAATATTGATGAGTTGGTGCATTTTAATAGGACCTGCTTGTATATTAAGCCATGGACTAAAGGTAAGGGCATTACTCACAATGATCATAAATCGAACCAACTTCTTGACGGGGATGTCGACTAGGAATCTGGAAATCCGCGCCGCTCGCAGCTCCTTCATCACGTATTTGTAGGTGCCGGACCGCTTGGCCCATTGGCGCACAAGTACGGGCGAGTCAGCTGCGTTTAAAAGACCTTCGAATTTCAGCAGTGCTGCGGTGGGTTCGGCGGGATGCGGGGATCGGATGATTAGTGGGTGAGTGAGTTCATGAGTGAGCTCATGAGCGAGATCATGAGTGAGTTAATGAGTGAAGCCGTTAGTGAGGTCAAAAGTAAGTTCATTAGTGAGGTCATAAGTGAGGTCATAAGTGAGGTCATAAGTGAGGTCGTTAGTGAGGTCATAATTGAGGTCGTTATTGAAGTCATGAGTGATGTCATTAGTGAGGTCAAAAGTAAGTTCATTAGTGAGGTCATAAGTGAGGTCATGAGTGAGGTTGTGAGTGAGGTTATGAGTGAGGTCATAAGTGAGGCCATAAGTGAGGTCATGAGTGAGGTCGTGAGTGAGGTCATAAGTGAGGTCATGAGTGAGGTCATAAGTGAGGTCATGAGTGAGTTCATAACTTAGGTCATGAGTGAGGTCGTGAGTGAGGTCATAAGTGAGGTCATAAGTGAGGTCATAAGTGAGATTATGATCGAGTTTAGTGACCAGCGAGAGCCGCTCACAGTCGGGGTCATCATAGATGACGGCAGTCCTAGTCGCGGGCACCATGGTCTTAATGTAGTCGCTGAGCGCCTGGCTGTAGGTCTCAAAGTGCGGACTGAGATTCACTGTGTAGTGGTTGGGCCTGGGCAGCCGGTAGTTCCAGTTGGTCTCGATGTGAGGCACAGCGAAGTACTCGCACACGGAGCGCACCTGCTCGGAGGCCTGGCCGGAGGTTGGGCCCACAATGGCAACCACGCCGGTCTCCAGCAGGGAGCAAACTGGAGTGCAAGAATGGGGAGCAGTTGGAGTGGCAGTTAGAATGTCACTTAGGGTGGCAGTTAAAGTGGCAGTTAGAGTGGCAGTTAGAGTGGCAGTTAGAATTGCAGTTAGAATGGCAGTTAGAATTGCAGTTAGAGTGGCAGTTGGAGTGGCAGTTAGAATGGCAGTTGGAGTGGCAGTTAGAATAGCAGTTGGAATGGCAGTTGGAGTGGCAGCTGGAGTGGCAGTTGGAGTTTCGCTCACCTTCAAGGGACGCGTTGAACGAGTCGGAATCGGAGATCCGGCGAATGTCGGGCACCAGCCGGTAGCCGTGCAGGTTTTTGCTGCGGTCAAGCACTCCGTTGGCCACCTCGACTGCCCGCCTGAGCGCGATCTCCAACACAGTGTCGCCCGACTCGAGCACCGCGCCTGAGGTTCCGGGTTGGATGTCTGACAGACAGACAGACAGACAGACACTAAGACAGACAGACAGACAGACAGACAGACATACAGACAGACAAACAGACAGACATACAGACAGACAGACAGACAGACAGACAGACATACAGACAGACAGACAGACATACAGACAGACAGACAGACAGACAGACAGACAGACAGACAGACAGACAGAAAGACAGACAGACAGACAGACAGACAGACAGACAGACAGACAGACAGACAGACAGACAGACAGACAGACAGACAGACAGACAGACACTAAAACAGACAGACAGACAGACATACAGACAGACAGACAGACAGACATACAGACAGACAGATAGACAGACAGACAGACAGACAGACAGACATACAGACAGACAGACAGACAGACAGACAGACAGACAGACAGACAGACAGACAGACAGACAGACAGACAGACAGACAGACAGACAGACAGACAGACAGACAGACAGACAGACAGACAGACAGACAGACAGACAGACAGACAGACAGACAGACAGACAGACAGACAGACAGACACTAAGACAGACAGACAGACAGACACTAATACAGCAACTCACCCACTCTGAAGACTTTGTCATCTTCAGTTTTAAGGCCGAGTGCAGCCGTCAAGCAGCTGCTGAAGGCAGTCGCCAGGCACAGCAACAGCAGTTCTGCAAGTCGCATCCTCATCAGATACTTGTCGTATGAAGCTGAAAGTTTGAGCGATAACTGGGTCTGCGGCCATTAGAAGCCAGGAAAGAAGATACAAATAATGAAAATAGCGAACTCCTGCAAAACAGGCACAGGTGAGGTTTTGGCAGGCTAATGAACTGACGTGTTTATTTTACCATGCACTTTTCATTATCTCGCTGCTTTCGATGCGATATTCGACATCGAGTTCTGACGGGCGGCACCTGACACGCACTCAGCAGTGTTCCAAGGATTTATGCGGCCGCTCCCGTCCATCATCTGGACATGGCATGCGGCTTTATCCTCTGGAATTATCCTCTCTCTCACATCTGCCCCAGCCTCCGTGCCACATCGTGCCCTCGTGTCTGTCCGATGGAGCCAGGGGCTGCGCCGCCTGTCTCTCAGACTTTATCTAGCACACCTATTTCTCCATGAAATGACCCGAAAAATTCCGACCATTTTCTAAGAAATCAGTTGGAAACTCATTCGGCTTCACGGGTCCGGCAGGCAGCTGCCAGTGATTGGCAGAATTTGAATGACTGAGAAATATCCATTTCTGAATTCTGAATGTTCCATTATAGGATTCTGTCTGACTCCAAAAACTTTCCATTGATTATTTGCCAGATTTATTTACTTTTAATGGTTCCATAGACAGACAGACAGATAGATAGATAGATAGATAGATAGATAGATAGATAGATAGATAGATAGATAGATAGATAGATAGATAGATAGATAGATAGATAGATAGATAGATAGACAGATAGATAGATAGATAGATAGATAGATAGATAGATAGATAGATAGATAGATAGATAGATAGATAGATAGATAGATAGATAGATAGATAGATAGATAGATAGATAGATAGATAGATAGATAGATAGATAGATAGATAGATAGATAGATAGATAGATAGATAGATAGATAGATAGATAGATAGATAGATAGATAGATAGATAGATAGATAGATAGATAGATAGATAGATAGATAGATAGATAGATAGATAGATAGATAGATAGATAGATAGATAGATAGATAGATAGATAGATAGATAGATAGATAGATAGATAGATAGATAGATAGATAGATAGATAGATAGATAGATAGATAGATAGATAGATAGATAGATAGACAGACCGACGAACACTCTGGCCGCTACTTACCGTCTGTGCTGGAACGGCCCACCCTGGCAACCGATAAGCTACGGCCTGTCTCTGTTGCAGAACTGATTGCTTCAAAAGCGGAAGTGCGATTGCCAGCTAGAGAGTGGCGCAGAGAGAAGCAACTTCGGATTTTGAGTGGAAAAAAACATTCGCTCGATTTTTGTCGACCGCAGCCAGTTGCACTGCCCACTCATTGGTGGTCAGTTTGCCGGCTCTGCCCCCGGCCACCACAAGAGAATTGAGGGGAGTCGAATGCAGGGAAGACCAGAACAACTGCAGGATCCGAGGGTGCAACAGTTCGCTCCCCTGGCCCATTCTGCAATCGATCAGGCCATACTGCAGCCTCTGACAGACTGCCGGTCACTTCTCACCAGCTGTAGCAGTCTTCTATCCATTGTGTGGCGCTTCAAATTTACTACTTGATTTTCTACTCTGGTAGCTGCGCAGCAGAATGAGCAGACTGAATTGCACTGGCTTTGGGGAGGGGGTGGCACCACTGATCGACTCCTCTCGTGTTGCTCGAGCAATTGTGGTCTCTCTCCCTCTCTCCCGGGGTCCCAGGGCGGATATTGTTCTCAGCTACTGAAGTAGTAGGCTCTGAAATGCAACTCCCAGGCTATAGTGAGGACCGTGACGCGCTGTAGTTAAACTCCAATTCCGGTACCTACTGACTGACTGGAGGACATAACCTGTTACATGAAGTTATTTTACAATTCTAGTGCTTTTAATGGTAGACCATTTACCCCAAAAGCATTTACCGTGTGGATTAAACTGTGTCAATAAACTGCCGACAAAGTTGCCATAAATTAATTGCGTAATTGCACCGACTAGCACTACTTAACAAGTTGACAAAGTGTTTCAACCCGTTAGATCGACTGAAACAGCCGCATTCCTAACAGTCCATCTTAGTGAGTGATATTATAATCTAGATACTGATACCATAAGCGAGGGAGGCTGATCAGGTGCAGCGAAATTACCAGCACCAGCAAGCATTGTGTAAGGGACAGAGCAGATCAGTGTTAAACGCACCAGCTGACTATTGCACAAGAACCCCTGGTTCAGACACACCGTACATACATTTGGAATTTGTGCTCAGAAATTGGCCTTTAGCTAGTCTTTCGATTCACACGCACGAGGGCCAACCACCAAGGCGCAGAGAGGAAGCTTGACTGCTCAAGTGTAATTTAAATAAGAAACAAAAAATTACGAAGTCGAAGGTACCTTCGAAGTACTTAGCAAGTATCACCGACAGGTAACTATAGTACAAGTCAGTACATGTACATAACCTAGATACCGTACAAGCATCGACAGGAATTGTGCACACTTCTAAACAACTTTTAAAAGTACTCTCCATCAGCTTGTACACGGCGCTTCATTTCTTTAAACTACGAGTGAAAGCTGTGGTGCCACTCAGAATTGGACACCCATCCACTGCCTCATCAAATGCATCGCAGCAGCCTCCTCTGCAGTTGAAAATCGCTGGCCATATTTTGAATTTTTCAGAAAAAAAGTCACACGGTGCCAAGTCAGGTGTGAGTAAGGCGATTGGCTGGTCAACTGCAGTCCATGCGCCTTCAAGAACTGTCTTGTTTGCCTGGGCCGCGTGAGCACTCGCCTACTCAAGCTGCGGAAAACCTGGGGCAAGCAGAAGCCTGTGTACCAAGCCACAGTCACTGTCCGTTGGTCTGGCAGCTGCAAAGTCGCTACGTGACCCAAGCGACGGAAAAAAATGGATACTACTTGCTTGCTGGTAGTGCTCTTGGTGTGCAGCACCTTCGTTGACTTGAGACCTGAGACTGGCACTCACCCTGGGATCCACAGCAGTACACACAAGTCTCGTCACATGTCACAATGTGGCGGCACCAGTTCAGCCTGTTTCTACTCGTCAGCTTCCTCAGGCCAATGTGATCGCGCTGGATGGTTACAAGCTCTAGCGGACGAATACCGCAGTATGAGCTATATTGTTTTGAAAATCAAGAGCATTGAATCTCTGAGATATTTTTCTATAAGCATGTAAAAAATAAAGCTCCTGATCGGCCCTTGTACAAGTATCGGCATCAACTGTGCACACACACCGAATAGGTACCGTACTAGTGTCGCCAGGAACTGTAAGTATGTACTCGTAAGTTTGGTAGAGCTCAAAATCTAAGACGTTTAGTATAGCTGGCCTAGATAATCATAAAACGTCTCAATTCCATGAAGTTTCTCAATTAAATGAAGCCACAAAAAGTACAAGACAAATTTAATTTTGGCTGCAAACGGCCGGCCGCGGCCACTATAAAATATTTTAGCGACGCCAAGTTGGAAGCTCGGCATAAAAGAAGGCAATTCTCTTGACTGCGCGAGTGTACGTGTATTTAGTAGTGATTAACGAATTAGCGGGCCCAGAGTCGGTTACGAATAAGGCTGCGACCCGGAGGCGGTTAACAGTTTCTTCAACAAATTCAAGAAAATAATTGATGGCGTAGAGGACAAAAAATACTGCTTCAGACAGTCCGTGAAAAAATGACTTTTCCTGAAGATAAGGGACTTGGCCAAAAAAAACTGGTTGAGTCGTGCGATGAGCTGGAA
This sequence comes from Macrostomum lignano, assembly GCA_002269645.1. Lineage (NCBI taxonomy): Eukaryota > Metazoa > Platyhelminthes > Macrostomidae > Macrostomum > Macrostomum lignano. The sequence goes on along the minus strand of NIVC01002685.1, from coordinate 822 downwards.
AAAATCGAGGCTGTTCATTTTTCTTGATGCGATGATCCGCCGCGGTGCTGCACTGCTTCCCAGCGTCACATCGGCGGCAGCTGGTTCCTAAATACGCCCGTGAATCGCGGATCATCGAGATGGAAGCCGCTGCTTCTGCTGCGCCTGGCATTGGCTGAGTTTCCGCCGAAGAAGCCGCCAACATCCGGGTTGAGCACGTCCATCATGTTCATCACGTTCATGTTGTTGCTGTTGGGATGCACTTGGTTGAAGCCGGACATATTGTTGCCATTTTTGTTCATGGCATCGAAGCCGGCATCATGCTGTTGATGTGGTTGCTGAGGCTGTTGTTCATGTTACTGTACTATTACTCTTGTTCGAGCCCTCTCCAACGCGCGTACTTCTTCAATACCGCCCAGACGGCCTTCTTGTAGTCTTCCTGCACTTGAGAATGTCTTTACGGAAGCCATCCATGTTCATGTCGACTCCGAGGCACTGGGCGTGGACAAACGGATTGAAATAGCAGCTGGGCTCGCACCGGCTGTTTTCTACGGCATGCAGAACGGATCAAAGAATCCTCGGTCGGCGTAACGACGCGGCGCGGCAAAAGCCTCCCGGCATGCCGATGCTGCCGCCGCCGCCGCCGCCGCCGCCGACGCCTCCACGCCGCCGCAGCTGCGCTGCCACCAAAGGCACCGCACGACATTGTGCCTGGCTTTCTCTAGCGCTCTTTCTCGAGTCTAGTTAGCAATCAGACGAATTGCACGGACGCGAGCAAGGTGTGCCCTTCGTTCGCGTGGTCCTCGATTAGTTTCTCTCTGGCTTGCTTGGCAGCTGCAGCCG